>QLSR01000227.1:1923140-1988601 GCA_031780015.1 Citrullus colocynthis
TTTTTTTTTTTTTTTTTTTTTTTTTTTTTTTTTTTTTTTTTTTTTTTTTCTTTTAAACAGCAACAGATTTCAAAATTGATTAGTAAGATTTTTTTATTATCAAAATAAATTAGTTAATGAAAAAATCCAGATTTTTCAAATATTTAATCATTTAAATTCAGTTTTTCTTTTTGTTGAGAATTTAACCATAGATTAACCAAAATAATAATAATAATAATAATAATAATAATAATAATTTTAAGATAATTAAAAGCACCAAAATAATATTTCAACATGAGAGACTTAAATGACATATGAATGTAAAAAACTATTTTAACCAAAATTATATATAAGTCCCCGAGTTTCAAAACTATTTTGAAACCCGGCACGTCCAAGCAAAGAAGGAATTGTAGAACTTAGCTTTGGGGAGGGGAACTCTCACGACTGGTCAGAAAACTATTATGAATTATGATAAAAACTTCAAATCAGCGTGCATCAAGGGTTAGCAACTCTATTTTCCCCTCGTAGGAATTGATCAAATCAGATGATCTTGATCAAATTTTATTGCTAATTAGGAACTGGAAACAACCCTAATTTTTCCCCCTCAACTGTAAAGAAATAATATATAGCAATTTAAGAGGTGGCAAAATTTGAGTGCATAACGGTCTTGCGAAATTTTCTGTACATAATCGTTATTGATTCTCAAACATTATTTATTTGAAATGGTTTGAAGTGCTTCTGTTACGGACGTGATGCAATACAAGCAGGGAAACCCAAACACACAAGTATTGATACCAAAACAAAGGTATTCATTACCTGGTTTAGATGTTAGGTGCAGACACGAGTTCACATCAGCAAGTGTTGCTCATTAGGGGGTCTTAGTAAGTCAATTGTGCATGAACTGCCCAAGCCAATCTTGATGGTTGTGCTTAAGCTCCTGTTGATGTCGTAGAATGATGAACATTATATGTAGTTGTAGCATCCGTTATTGAACTTTTATTAATTTGTAGCTTGAGAAGTATTCAAGAAACCAAATTGTTAAATGGGATGGGGGTTTGCTTTCAACCTATTTCTACTGTACAGTTGATGTGAAACATGTTAGTAGATTGTCTTGATACATTGGAATTAATGAAGTTAGGCATTTGTTAAGACTTCCTTACCATATGAGCGAGTGGTTTTATTTTATAGATATCAAGTTAAGTAGAGACATACTGCCCCAACTACTCCTAATCAGCTTGATCACGAAGCACCAAGCTTACATTTTCTGGTACAATCCAAGACTGATAACAATACTCATTTTGCATACTTCCCCTAGCCCTTTTTCTAACCCTGACTTGTGATGCATATGAATTAGGTATTCAAATGGGGCCTCCAATTCTAGTATATTCATTGTTATCATACATAACACATTGCTCAACATTCGACGCATTAGTGACTTCCACTGCGTTCATTTGCATGTTGCATTGCATTTTCAACCTATATATTTTTTCCAGAGAATTCAAATTTCTTTTATTAGTAGATCATGATGATGAGCTACTATCAAATTTCTTTTATTAAACCATCTCAACTTTTGTGCACTGGTGCTTGATGCAATTTGCTTTTGTTATTCATCAAAGATTTTCCCTCTCTGCATGTAAGTTGCAAAGGCAAATACAAATAAAAAGTACATATCTATAATATATATAAAAGTACTCATGTGGAAGAATTTTTTTTTTTTGACAATATTAACCTTAGCTTTTTATGTAATACCTAATTTACCCTGTATTTAATAATCTCTCTCTCTCTCTCTCTCTTTCTCATAAGTTTCTCTCTCTAATCCAACATTTCTACCTCTTTCAATTTTTCATATACAATCCATTAATCTAAACATATAATAACTTTTTTGTTTTTTTTTAACGCAATTTTTTCTCTCACCTTATTCTTTTCATCTCCCCTTTTAAGTTTAGTCATATAGTCATATAAGCATTTAATCCTCCAATGATACCCATATCCTTTCACTCTCCTCTCAAACACTACCACAATGCATGAAACCGATCCAAGAGAAAAGCAATTGATGCTATTACTCCACCCCATTTGAGTTAAAAAAGAAAAAACGTAATGGTGAGTAAATTGAATTTAAAAATTTTCACTAAGCTCATTCCGACCTCACAATCCTTCCATTTTCTTCTCTATCTTCATATAAATATATTGCAAAAGGCAAAAAAGTGAAACCAAATCATAATTTTTGCTTAAGAGGGCATAAAAATCAAGGTTGAAGGAGAAGAGATTAGCTTCTAACTCTTTGTTACTCTGCCTACTTTTTATTTGTTTTGTGTTTTATCAAACAATTTTTCACTTCAAAATTGAGAATTGATAGGTGGAGGGCCAACGATAACACTAAGTAGAAGCTGAAAGAATGACCAAGAGAGGGAGGAGGGAGAGAAGCCTATGAGATGAAGATGAACAACTAGGGGTAGTTCTCTCTCTCTCTCTCTCTCTAAATTCTACAGTGGTGGCTAAGCTATTGATATGATAGATGTGAGATAAATTGGCTTTTTAAGCTTTGCGCCAAATTTTGAGTTCTCTTCAATCAATCTCTATTTTGAATTCTTTAAATTTGAAACCTCATTTAATCCCTATACATAATTTTTAGTCTATATTCAAATAATTACTTCTATCTTCTATCTTTTTCAATTTCATTCATTACTATTTTACATAGAATTTCGTCGGTAATCCACACCATCTCTTTTTTACAATTGTTTTCTTAAGCACGTGAGAAGAAATGTCATAATAAAAACAGTAAACTACATATATTAACCAAATACATATATTAGCCGATATTGGTCACAAAATTATCATAAAGATGCACACGTAGCTATATAATTAAACTTCAAACCTCTTAATACATTTCCTAAATCGAACTACTATAGCTCAGCAAAACAGCAAAACACTAAGCTATATTGCATTTCCTACCGCCGAGAGGTTAGAAGGATCTTCCAGAGAGTTTTTGCTTCAAGTACCCAACACATCCACTGTATGTAAAAACATGTGAAATTAATATATGTATATAAGATAAAAAATTTATAATAATAAATAAATTAACTATCTTACCATTATGAGCCCGAGGAGGTGGTGGAGGTGGTCGAGGTTGAAGTTGAAGTCGGGGATAGATTACTGAAAAAATATATATATAATAAATTAAAATAAATATTAGATAATGAAAAAAGAAAAGAAAATGAAAGGATGAAGAGAACAACCCCAAATGAAATACACAACGATGGGACAAAATGCCACTAAGAGTGACGCTAGAGTGGTGGTGGTAAGGTCACAGGTATAAGTATTCCAGGAATGCCATAACACTTGTGCTAAGGATTTATAACAAAAAACCAGAAGCAGACAGATTAATGGCATCAAAACCATTTGGATACACGTATAGATTGGCCCATTGAGGTTGGAGCAGTGAATATAAAGGGTAATGGCCTGACCAGTAGCGGTCCAAATAAAATAGGCCACGTCGGCTGGAAAATTATAACAGGGTGAAGGGGGTGGAAATTCATCAGACGATGGAGAGGGGGAAGACGCCGGAATTGTGGGGGATGGTGAAGTCGACGGTGAAGATGGTGATGGGGAAGAAGGCGGATCAGAGTGAGACACTGAAGAAAGGGGTCGGAATGGGAGGATGAGCGAGAGAAAATACAGCATCGAAATCAATAAACTCATTTTTCTGTGAGAAATATACGCACCGCACACCATCTTTATAGGGAGGGGAGGAAAAAGGAGGGTGAAGAAAAGAGGAGAGAGAGGGAGGGAAGAACGTACCTGACCGTGGTGATGGTGGCGGAGGAGGAAGGACTGACAAAACGGTTGGGAGTCGTCGTGGTGACGGTGGTGGTGGAGGAAGGAAAGGACGCCTGCCACGAGAGAATGAAAAAACGATTTATGGTTGGGAATGAAAAAGAGAGTTTGAATGGACGACCCAGATTTCGCTACATAATTCACACAAATGGACGGCCTTGGTTAATCCACGTCTTATGTCATTAATTCAAAATTATTATATATTTATATCTATCTATAGTTTTATTTGCACTTTTTTTTTCCCTTGATGGATCTGTGCACTAGTTTTCTTTATTGCTATTATTGCACTTGGATAACAAAAAATAAATGCATTGAAAACCTTAATTGGAATCCCAATTACTTGAAGTTCCTCATCTTTACCCATTCTAAAATCAAATGTTTCTTCAATTGTTCAAATTTACTCAGTATACTTAAATTGCTAGGAGCACCACTTGTTAAATGTATTATAAAATGGCAGTTTCATTTCTCTCACTTGCTTCCATCATGAAATATTAGATGCACATCTAGTTGCTTTAAACCCTTATTATATGGAGGAGTCTGAAATGCCCAGCATAAGAAAATTTTGAAGTTTGATGCCTGAGATAAAGGCCATAAAACATTTTTCTTTCCTTTGGAACTATCCTATTGATTGCTTCTTTGCCCAATATGACACCTTCTAACAGTTATTCCTTTGCAATTTCCTTTAATAGTAATGAGAGAGATGTTTGTTGCTTTCACTTCTAACATTGATACCCATTTTCCATTTGGAAATCTAGCTTCATGAACCAAAAATCTCTAGTGAGATTGGTACTTTTTTTTTTTTTTTTTTTCAACTTTTGCGGTTGGTACTGGATGTAGATCTAGAGTGTGTAGACACTTGCTTCATTCGTGAAGTTCCCCAAATGGCACTACAAGAAATTTTGGTTTTTCCGACAAAATTTTTGCCGACGCAAAAGAAATCGTCGGGAAAAGCAGCCTTTCCCGATGGTTTACTTGGCGTCGGGAAAAAGTAGCTATGTCGACCCTTTTTCTTTATTTCGTTGCGCAAAGTATGCCTATCCCGACGCACTTTAGTGAGCGTCGGGAGAGATTAGTTCTCCCGACGCATAGGTCCACCGTGGCGATGTAAAGAAGAGGGAAAATTTTTTACTTTCTTATCTCCCGACGATATTATAATACTGTCGGGAGATAATAAAGTAAATTTTTTTTTTAAATTTTTCGAGAAATGAACGCCCGACGCTAATAAGAAACCGGGAAAGGGCACAACATTTTCCGACGATAATAAAAATTGTCTGGGAAAGTCAGATGTTGCGACGGTAATAAAAAACCATCGGGAAAAGTGTTTAAAAACCCTGAACCCCGATTTTCTCCTTTCATTTTCTCCCCCACTTCTTCTCTTTCACCCTAGCTAGTTGCCGCACAGGTAGTACGCCACACGCCGCCGCCGCCTGACGCCGGAATATGAGCACAGCTGACACCCGACGCCGCACACCCAACGCCTGAAGCTCGACGCCCCAATCTGACGCCTGACGCCGACACCTGAAGCTCAACGCCGCAAGCCGCCTAACGCCACCGCTGGGGATCTGCTCCAGCAACGCTTCCCACTGCCGAACGCCACTATCGCACGCCACTACCTCACACCGCCAGAGATCCATTTCCCACCGCACGCCATCGCTTCCGTTTTCAAGGTCAATGCTCAACATTACTGATTACTCATAATTTTTTCTTTATCTACCGCTAAAGTTTGTATGAGAGTAAGTGCATGGTTCTATTTAAATTTGAGTTGAATTTTATTGAGTTTGCGATTAGTTTGAAGATTGGTATATGTTATAATGTTACTAAATTTAAGTTCAAGTTTCCTATTGCATTTGAGATTAATATGAGTAAATGTATAATGTTTAAGTTTGTATTTTGTAGGTAGCTCGAAGGACTAGCTTCAAGATGGATCTCTCAGATAAGTCATAAAGTTTAGGTTGTAGACATGTAATTCGTAAATCTGTAATGTTTAAGATAATTTTAAATGTCATTTTGGTGTTTATGTTTTAATTATGTAATTTTTAAGACATTATGTATTGTTATTTTCGTATTAATGTTATGGACGAAAATTAATTAAGTATTGAATTTAAACAGGTTTGATATTTGATCAATTATATACGGGTCGGATATTTAATAAATTATAAACAGGTTGGAAATTTAATAAATTATAAAAATATAATATAAAAAAATACCTCTCCCGACCGTAAATGTGTTTGATTGCGTCGGCATAATTTCTCCCTACGTTGAACCAAATGGCGTAGGAATACGCATTGCTCCCGACGCATGACCATGGGGAGAACGCGTTTCTCTCGACGCTCAACCAACTTTTATCGTCGCGAGAAGGAATATTTCTCGATGCAAACTTATGCGCGTCGAGAGAAAGTGTTTCTCTCGACACATAACCATGGGGAGAGCTTTGGGAACGCATAACCGTGGGGATAACGCGTTGCTCCCAACGCATGACCATGGGGAGAACGCGTTTATCTCGACGCTCAACCAACTTTTATCGTCGCGAGGAATATTTCCCGACTCAAACTTATGCACGTCGGGAGAAAGCGTGGGGAAAGCGTTGGGAACATACAACCATGGGGAGAACGCGTTGCTCCCGACGCATGACCGTCGGGGGAACGCATTCCTTCCGAAGCGTAACCGTCGGGCGAAGACATTTTTCCGACGCCATAAAGCAATCTTTGGCATAGGCCTGCATGTTGAAGGTATATCATCACCACCAAGCATTACTAGCACTCAACATTTTTTCAAACAATGGAGTGATTACAGAATTTGAGCTTGAAGATTGTCGAGGCTACTAACTGAATACTTTTAAGAAATTTGACAAAACTATGCAAAGGAACTTGAAGATTTCTTAATGTTTCAGCTAGAACTTAACTGAAATACTTCAAAGGAGTAAGACGCCAAGTAATCAGAGTTACAAGCCTTCACCAACTAGAACAATTTTATTTTTGTATTCTAAAACTATCCCAAGATTATACAGGAGGAAGGAAACTCGACAAATATTTGGTGTAGCTCTTCGTCAGTCAGGTTTATCCTCACATTTAGTGCCGCCTACACTATCAGTAGCAAGGTTTAGCCAACACTCTTGCCTTCATAATGACTAAAACACTGTTCTCAACAAAATGCATGGTGACTACTTATCAGCATTTTACTTATTATCTGCTCTTCTTCAGAACATAAGAGATTGAAAAGAAAAGATGCACACCTGCAGTTCCATTTTCAGGTATATCCTATCCACATGCACATATATCCTGTCCACATTGCTTCAGCCTCCCAATATTCATAAACCTTTCAGACCAATGTTAGTTAGAATGTGGAACATAGTTGGAATTCAATATAACCAATGTTAACTTATAATTCCATAACCTGCAGATGCATTAACCACATCCTAACTAACACCGGCGAGTGAACCCAAAATATAGAAAACCGGGTTTAACATAAATTTCAAAAGTCCAGGCCTAAAATTACAAACTGAAGACTAGACTAGTTTTACCAATATGCAGATAAAACCTAACAAATAAACACTAGAAAGGAAGCAACAAAAAAAAACCATAGGAAGGATGATGAAAAGGTATCGGAGATGCACGGTCACATTTTACAAGATAGAGAATATAACCATTTTAGCTCTCACCTTTCCACAGGATTGGCAGCAACTCCAACCAGAAGGATTCAAGTGAAAAGTCTCATAGAATCTTCCTTCCTCGTAAGGAGAACTAAAAAGTTCTTAAGAAAGTCCTATTGATGAGTAGTTTATTAACAGTGTTACAAGAAAACACAACCACTCATAGGCAATCAACAGAATCCTTTTAATTAAAAAAAATCATCTCATATGATATCTGTTCACTTCCTATATTTCAGCACTCTTAATCAAAATGTGCTAAACCATCCATCGACATGCACGGATCACTTCATATAGTATGGATGGATATTCAATGTTCTAAATCCTGCCCATCCAAACAACCTGTTGCCCTGAAGATCTTAAGCAAGATACGTGGGCGCACTAAGAAAAAAAATTGCCAAAAAATATTAATAAATCATCAATACCGCTACACAACTTCCTAGCTAGAATGAAACAACTTCGAAGCATAAATATTAAAACCGAAGAGAAGATTCAGAACAAATTAAAAAATTAAAAACCAGTCATTTTGTGAATATCATAATAACAATTGCTGGGTGTCAGTCCAGCCTTCAGCTGTGAACTTCAAACGGGAATTTCGTATGGATGCCCCTATCATTACGATTATCAAGTGGAGTGTTTGTATAACGTAGAAAAATAATTAATAAATAACCATCCGGTTGTAGAACCATTCAACTCAGAACTTGGTACTAAATACTATCTGGGAAGGAAAAAAATCAATCCAACAAGAACAGATTTTTAAGCTTCAATATGTAGCAACTGTTGGTGTAAGTTGTTGTGGCTGCGGATGAACAATTAAATTCAATGATGGAAGATCCGTAACGTTGTTGAAGGGATGGGTCCAAAATAAATCTTCAACCTATAAACATTTATAAATGTGTATAATTAGTAAAGAAAAATTAGAGCAAGCTAACGCAGGAGAAAACAATTCCATCAACATTACATTACTAACCAATAAATAACATTGATAAAATCGATTTATTGATTTAATAATGTGCAATACTCCAATGACATCATCAAAAGTTTTGACATTTGGGAAGTTGCATCTACGTCTATCTACCACCGCAAGCAATAACTTGACCTATGTATTTTAGAATGAATGATTAGTAGAATAAAATACTAATTTAGTGAATGACTAAGCATTCACGGTTACTCACCATAATATATTGTTCGTTATCTTTATTTGCAGTGCTCTTCATATTCATTTTGATAAAATCTTCAGGATTTGCAGTGCTCTTCATATTCATTTTGATAAAATCTTGAGTTGCTTGCAGGTTTTGAGATTCATAAGCAGCCGTCCAGGAGAAGTAGTTATAAATTGTAACCTGGTAAAGGAGGAATTCAACAATATTATTTAATATTGAATATTAAATAAAATATATTAATAAAATACAAGGTTATATATATAATAACCTACCGACGATCGAGCAGAGAAATATTGGGTGGGAAGTTGGATTAGATAATGTGCCGTGTCTAGAAGTAGAAGGAGAAACAACGATTCAACAACGGAGGAACCAGATAATGTTTACAAATATAAAAAGAACAAATAAGAATTAAAAGTAATGAAACCTAAGGATTTAGGGCAGTTTGAATTGATTAAAGAAAAAACTTGTTTAAAATACATTTTGAAAAGCTATTTTAAGTGATACAAAACACACCCCTAAATTTATAGGAGGATGATGCATCAATATAGGTGAGGCTTTGTTGTAGTTTCTCAGCATCTGTGGTTTTGCAAATAAGCTGCCATGAAAATGAAAATGATGTTGGACTAAGATTTATAATAATAGTATAGTAATTAATTAATTAATCAAATACCTCCAAACTAAGAATAGTTGTGCTAGTCCATTCTAACAGTAAAAGAAAACAAACAGCCATCGCCATCACTAGGAAACACATAATAGTTTTTAGTGCTGCTTCGCTTTCCCATGCGAATGCATTATGGGTCCTAATTCAAAATGAAAAATATATATGTGTATATATATTAGTGATTTGGACTTTATATTAGTAACAATGAAACTCAATCTAATCATGTTTAATATAATTTGCTTACTGCCTATTCGGGTCCACGGTGGTAGAAGGCTTGGGTAAGGGGTTACCCATCGGAATGCCTGGAAACATCTGGAAAATGATGTTTGATAGAATCACACACTACAATGATTAATTGTGTTTAAAGAAATTGAAACTGAAAATATAGAAAATGACAGTTGATGAAGTTTGTGATAGGATTTTGGAGATCGTTTGTGAATGAGTAACGAGTACATCATACTAATTATGGGAATTACAACATACCGTTTCGCCGGAGTGAGGCTGGAGGCTGGCGTCGGTGTACTTATTGCCGGAGATGGTGGCTGTAGGGAGCTGCTCGTGATATCTAAAATCCTAAACTTCTTGGTTCCCAATTTCTCAATACAATTTCGTTCAATTATTTATAGTGATGGAGAACCCTAAACATCACATTTTTTTTTTTTTTTTTTCTTTTGAGAAGAACGTCGGAAATTTTAAAATAATTTTCTATTTGGTTTTTGTGGCCTCTGAGAAATTTAGAAAATCTGTTTGAATTAATGTTTTATTTATTCTTATTTCTCCTCTCTTCTTAATTTAGAAATCTGTTTGCAATTTTGAATCGGTGATCAAAATTTTCCAAATTTGAGGCGGTTAAAATTCTCTCCTTTTTCTTTTCTTTTTTTTCCCCCTATTTATATGATTTGAGTTTATTTCATATTTCTTCCTTCGTCTTTATTAACAAGTAAAAGAAAATTATTAAAGTAATGTGAACATAAAAAACATAAACGATTTAAATAAAATTGAGTCGGACCAAAGGTAAGCATTTTATTTTAGGCTTTAAAAAAGAAATAAAAAATCCTAATGGGATTTCACAAATCTTTTAATTAAATTTAAAACTATTTTTATTTTGTAAAAGATAATTTAAAAATCATTAGATGAATATCTATAACTTTTTTTTTTATTATTATTATTAGAATTAGAAAATCTGTTTGAATTATATTTTTTAAAAAATATTATTATTGTTGTTATTATTATCATTTCTCCCCTCTTCTTGATTAAGAAAATACGCAACACGGCTAATGGGGGCTTCAAATTACAAAGTTCATATATTATATGTAAAAGACAGCTTCTATAATTATTTCCCTTGGGGGCTCTATTGGTTAAATCGCAACATGGCTTCAATCCAACTGTTCGGATTTTTTCGTTTTTTGCTTTCATCGGAGTCCTTTACTTCGGTTTTCGTTCTTTTTATTTTTTTTCTTTTAAACGGCAAAAGATTTCAAAATTGATTAGTAAGATTTTTTATTATCAAAATAAATTAGTTAATGAAAAAATCCAGATTTTTCAAATATTTAATCATTTAAATTCAATTTTTCTTTTTTTGAGAATTTAACCCTAGATTAACCAATAATAATAATAATAATAATAATAATAATAATAAGATGATTAAAAGCACCAAAATAATATTTCAAACACGAGAGACTTAAATGACATATGAATGTAAAAAACTATTTTAACCAAAATTATATATAAGTCCCCAAGTTTCATATTTTTCTAAATTTCTCATTATGTGCCTAATAGATTATGATTTGTATTATTTTAAGGATAATATATATTAACTCCCTCTTACTCCTTTGGTTTTGGGCCAAGGAAACCCAAGTTCTAGAAATGGTGAGCAAATAGATCAAGTTGTGTTAAAGATTTCCACGCGTCGCCGCCGTCCGTCCGAGTGTAAAACTTTAAGGTCGGAATAGATGTCAACTTCAAACCTCATAGACCAAAAACACATTTTCTCTCATTTTTAAAAAATCAACTAATAAATTATATGTGAAATTAATTTTTATGTCTAATGAGATTCTAAATTTTTTATTCTTTTATTTAGTAAGTTCATAAATTTTGAGAATGGTCAATTAAGTCGATCCATTAAACATAAGATAAAAAAATCAAGGATTTTTCAGAGATAAAATACATAATGTCAAACCGAATTCCATATCTTCTAGCTTTTGAGTGCAATTGAAATGAGCCAAAAACAAATGACAAAGTTCAATTTTTTAAATTAAACATTGGAAGAAGTGTCATTTTGAAAAAAAAAAATTAGAATGTTTGAAACCACTCAAAATAGTTTTAAAGTGTATTTTAAACCATTTTTGTCAAAAAATTTAAAATAGTTTTTAAAGTAGACAATTAAAATATATATAAATTAAAATTGAACAAACTTAAAAATATAGTGTTTATTTTTAAGTATGGACCAAAACATGTCTATTTTGTCTCGAATGCCAAACACTGTTATTTGGTTTCAAATAGTGATAAATTTGAATGTTGAATAATTACTCTTGTAATTTAATCTTACATAATACTAAATTAAATTTAAAATTCTTTAAGAAATATAATAGATTATAATAATATATATTTGAGGTATTAAAATATTCAAATTGTAAGACAAGCTTATACGTTAGCTGCATGGTGGCATTTCTAAAAGTTCTAAAAAGTCTATGAGCAGAGTTGATTATTATAAAACCAAATAATACACTAAGAGTGATTTTGAAAATGCAAACATCACTTTTGCCATATTTGAAGTTATTTTGAAATATGATTATAATATTTTAAAATCAAAATTTATTTTATAGAGATTGAATTTAAAAGTATAAAATCAAACACTAATTTGATTTTGAATGAACAAGTGTTCATTTGAATTGATTTGAGAAAAAGTATTTTTAAATTTTTTTTTTTAATTAAACTCTTTTGATAAAAAATGTTTAATAAACATTTCAAAAGTTATGTTGAGTGGCTATCAAACATTCTAATTTTTTCTGAAATAACTTTTTTTTCAAATTAAACACTTAAAAATGTATTCGAAACACTCCTTAGCGTATGTTTGGAAAGGATTTTAAAATCGTAAAAAACACATTTGTCATTATTAAAATTACTATAATACATGTTTTTTAGTCACTCAAAATTAATTTAATATTGATTTGTATACTTTTAAATGCAATTTTTATGTCATCAAAAATAGTTTTGAACAATTAAAAGAAAATTTTGTACGTAGGGGGCCCACACGATTTTTGGCCCACTTTTTAAAAGGAATGAAAAGTGGTATTTCACTTACATTAGCCACATGTGAATGTTTGAGTTTACCCCTGAAAACCATCCCGCACGCCTGTCTGCCCAATTACTTGATTCTTGATGCCCGATGGCTCGAAACTCGATGCACGCTAACATGATTTTCTTTTCTTCTTCATCTCCTCCTTTCTCTTTTGAACTTGTGCACACAAAAAAACCGCTTTCATTCTAATCTTGCTCTCACTTCATTTCCTCACTCACAAATCACTCTTATCTCTCTCGCTCACCGGAGTTGATCGTGTCAGAGCTTCGTGTCAGAGAAGAAGAAGAAGAAGAAAAAAAAAAGAGGGGAGTCGGAAGAAAAATGAGGAGAAGAAGAGAAAAGAGAATGGACAAGAAGAAGAAGAAAAGAAAAAAAGCGTGTTAGCGTGCATCGAGTCATGGGGCATCAAGGATTGAGTAATCGGGTCCCAAGCAAGCATGCAGATGGTTCTTAGGCGCGCCAAAAATCGCGTAGGAAGCCATTTGGATAAAATACCACAATTAAACATACATCTTATAACAATTTTAGAAGTGAGAAAAATGATTTTAACTATTTAAAATTTTTTCTCAAACATGCTTTAAAAATATATTTCAGAAAATTTTTAAATAATATAATTTTAATTACCTGTCATGAATATATTCAATCGAGCTATTTATATTATATATAAAAAATTGAAAACATAATAAGCAGTAATTAAAAAAAATAAAAAATAAAAAAAGGGAAGACGGAAACGGAAGGGAATGGAAAAGAAGACGGCCAAATGGAAAGGACACGAGTCGACTTGATTATGAAGCCTCGTGGATTGTATTATTTGCAAAAAAAAAAGAAAAAGAAAAGAAAATCATTTTCCAAAGACGCAATTTTTACTTTCGTCATTTTTTTTTTTTAGTTATTTGGTTGGGTTTAAATACGTCGCTGTCTTCTCTCCAAGCCCTTCTATGGTCTGATACACATCCTGTTTGGCTTCTCGTCCCATGATTATTGCAGATCAGGTCGCAACCACCACCATTTCAACTCTTCTCACTTTCTTCCTCTTTTATTTTCTTCTCTCCTTACACAAATCCCTCTCCTTTTCTAGGGTTTATGCCCTCCAACTCCCATGTCGTCTGCCCTTACCACTGCTTCTTCCTCCTCCTCCCCTCTTTCCTCTAAACCCTGCTATAATTCAGACTGTAAGGAACTCCGACCTGACCGCTCCAGAAAGGGATGGCGTCTTCGCACCGGCGACTTTGCCGAGCTCTGTGATCGATGCGCGTAAATTATTTCTTTCTACTTTTATTAATTGTTTCTTTCCTTTTTTTTCCCCATTCGGTTTGCTCTAGTTATGAGTTTGGAGTATTTATTTGGGCGTGTTTGGAGTTTTCTTTTGTTTGGTTTAGTGCAGGTTAGAGGGAGGGGGGTTTCTTTTGCTCCTTCCACTTTAATCGCCGTCTTTTGTGAGGTTGTTTTGACATTGGTTCCATTCGTGGGTTTTTCTTTTTCTTTTTTAGCTTATCAAGTTTCGAGTTTTACGGTTTGAGGTTCTGGGGATGGGTTTACAAAGCTGAATGAATCACGTTTGTAGTTTCTAAATCCGGTGAAACTTTAGTTTCTGTTCTAGAGAGTTTTCCGACGTGTGTTGTGGGGTTGAAGACTAAATGCAATTTTCCTTGGAAGATTTGTTTTCTAATGACCTGTGAAAGTTAGTTGGTTCATGTTCCGATTGGAAGTTCTTTTGTTACAGCTGAAGGCTGGACTGAACCAGCAATTCTTCTTATGATATTCAGAAAGTGACTGTCATTTTTTTCCCATTTTAATATTTCTGCTTCGAAATTATTTCCTTCTAGGAAGTTGGAGCAGCACTGACTTATTAATACTTTTGACAATTTTTTTCTTAGTGCGCCCACGTATCTTGCTTAAGATCTTCAAGGCGACAGGTTGTTTGGATAGCATATATATGATGGATTAAGAGCGCTGAACTGTGGATTTAGAACATTGAATATCCATACTATATGATATGATGCGTGCATGTTGATGGATTTAGCACATTTTGATTAAGAATGCTGAAATGTAGGAAGTAAACAGATATCATACGATGGTTGGTTGTGATGAGATGATTTTTTTTTTTTAATTAAAAGGATTATGCTGATTGAAATTTGTATGGATATTCAATAAACTACTCAATAGGACTTGGAAAATTTTAAGAACTCTGTTCAAATTCAATTTTTTTTTTTAGTTCTGCTTACGAGGAAGGAAGATTCTGTGAGACTTTTCACTTGAATGCTTCTGGCTGGAGGTGCTGCGAATCCTGTGGAAAGGTGAGTTGGAGATGGTTAATTTCTATCAATTTATATGCTCTATCTTGTAAATGTGACCATGCATCTCCTAATCTTTACTTTTGGCTTATTTTATACATATTTACTGATGAGAAGTCTCTGTCTCCAGCGGGTTCATTGCGGGTGCATCGTTTCAGCTCATGCATTCACCTTATTGGATCCAGGGGGTATCGAGTGCATGACTTGTGCACGGAAGAATGTAATCTTAGTAAGGATGCATCTAGCTATTGTTAATTCTTTCATCGATATTTCTTTTATTTGTACGTAGATTTTTTTGACCTGTTTGTTTGGTTGTGACTTGTGAGAAAAATATTGCCATTTGAAATTCCTTTTCTTAAATTTTTTGCGGATACTATCCTTTTTACACGTGGCAATTGTTTTATGAGAGATTCTGTCTCAATGCTGATGCAGCAATTGATCTCTTTTGCAAACAGTAAACATTGATCTCACAGGGAAACCTCCGGGTGAAAATGGAACTTACAAAGGCATTTGTTAAATTTTGTTCTTCAAGTCTGGCCATAATACTCACCTTTATCTAAATTTAAAATATTATTTGAATTTGATGTGATATAAGTTGACAAAGATACCATTTTCTCAACAAGCTTATAACCTATTCTGATACCTTTTCATAGTTCTTACTATGTTTTTTGGTGGCTTGCTTTCTAATGTTTACTTGTTAAGTTTTATCTTTTTATTGCTAAAAGTAGTCCTCACCTTGTAATTTTAGGCATTAACTTTATTTATGTTAAACCCGGTTTTCTATCTTGGGTTCATTCTCCAGTGTTAGGATACGGTTCATGCATGTGCAGCTTATGGAATTATAAGTTAACATTAGTTTGATTGTATTCCAACATATTCCACATTCTAAGTCAACTTTCTCATTTTTGGTTCAGCCACTAAATCCAGCCTGGCCACCGTCTTTGCTTTTCCATTCAGCTTTGCCCGACAGACTTAAAGACCTATCTGTTAAAAATTGGAGTCAGTTGGCTGGATCAGGTCCTGTTCCATGGCGCCAAGCTCCCAGTATGTTCAATTCTTCTCTCCCTTCTGGTGAATTGCATCACAGAGCACCTTATGAAGTTGACATATCAGCTGCACTTAACAAACTCAATACTAGTGAAAGGTTGCCCGTATCTTTAGAAAAAAGAAAAAATGAAGACTTCTCCGAAAGGTTCTTGAATGGGAGCCTGAAGCAATGTGGACAGGATATATGTGAAAATGGGACTGCTGGTGTGTATCTTTTCTTTTCAATCTTTTATGTTATGAAGATGGGCAGATAATTAGTAAAATGCTGATATGTAGCCACCATTCATTTTGGTTAGAGCAGTGTTTTTTAGTTATTATGAGGGCCAAGTGTTGGCTAAACCTGACTACTTATATTGTGTAGGAGGCATTAAATGTGAGGATAAACCTAGCTCATGTTCTAATATCCCACAGCAGTCTAGCTTTGTGAAGGAGGATTCATCTACTACGCAATATGGTTTGAATGTACCTTATGCACCTCCAAATGAACCAAGTGCACGGGGTAGGATTTCTGGAACTCATTTGAGACCAACTCCACTATCTTCTCTGCCAAAGCAGATCCATACCAATTTGCAAAATGGAGCTGACTCATCTAACGAAACACAGTTGCGCAATGGAAGGCCTAGAGGAGATTCACGTGGAAAGAATTATTTGCTTCCGCGATACTGGCCTAGATTTACTGACCAAGAGCTACAACAAATATCTGTTGAGTATCCTTCCACTGATACAATCTTGGGATAATTTTAAAATACAAAATAAAATTGTTCGTAACTCTGACTACTTGGGTTTTTACTCCTTTGAAGCATTTCAGTTAAATTCTAGCTGAAATATTCAAGGATCTTCAAGTTCATTTACATAATTTTGTCAAATTCTTTTTAAAGTATTCAGCTAATAGCCTTGACAATATTCAAGCTCAAATTCTGTAATTACTCCATTGTTTGAGAAAATGTTGAGTGCTAGTGATGCTGGGCGGATTGGGCGTTTGGTGCTTCCTAAAAAATGTGCAGAGGTGAGTAGTCAATTTCTAGTGTCTATTGGGTTTTTTCTTTGGAAGTTATGAAGTAGCCATTGTTTTTCCATGCTTGAAGGAGGCCTTATTTTCATTTCGCAAGCTCTCTAAGCCTTTTGGATGGAATTGTTAAAAAGCTAATCTCTATTTAGCAGTCTTTGTGTTTGTGGGAATTTTTATCTTTTGAACATTTATTTCTTTTCATTATATCAAAGAGAAGTTGTTTCTTGTTAAGAAAAAAAGACTAGTTCTATTTCTATTTGTGAGTTTATATTACTGTCTAATTCTGGTTGCAAGTTCAACATGTTTACACCAGTTTTCTATTGGCAACTTGGACTGGAAATTTTAGTGCTGTCAATCTTTCTAGCATAGTAACTGTAGCTCTACTGTCGTACCTTATAGTTATTTGATACTTGAGATGGGTTCTTAAAGGCAAATACCCAAGCTTAGTGAAAATGCTTGCTGCTTTTGATTGTTAAGCTTTTTTCCCCATCTATTGATAGACCATATGTGTACGTTCTGTTATCAATCAGTTGGTTGTAATATACTTTCAAAATGCAGGCCTATTTTCCATCAATTTCCCAGCCCGAGGGATTACCTCTAAAAGTACAGGATGCAAAAGGAAAGGAATGGATATTTCAGTTCCGTTTTTGGCCTAACAACAATAGCAGGATGTATGTTCTTGAGGGGGTTACTCCCTGCATACAGTCCATGCAACTGCAAGCAGGTGACACAGGTAATCATATAACAAGAAGAAAATATGCAACTCTGATCAGCACACACCACAGTTTGTTAAAAATTAGGTTTGAAGTGGCATTTGCTTCTTTTGGGGTTCCTTCTGATTGGAAGCGATTTGTAATCTTTTTGTACACTTCAATGCCGGTAAATTGCCAAGGCCAGTTTGATAGTAATTTTTTAAGTTCCGTATCTACAAAACTAAGGCTGTTTCCTTGTCATTTCTATGTTCTGTGTGTTTTTTTTAATCTCTTACTCATACATCCAATACAAAATTTTATCTTTCAAAACTCTCTTTTATATTTAAAATTTTGGTAACGATTTTAAGAATGATTAAAAAAAAGGAACGTTATAAAATATTGTAATTGTTGATACCGTGGTTATTTTAAATATGTAAAACGTACAACAAAAAAGCTGTTTGGTACTCGTGTTTTAAAAACATTTTTTAATATATATAGATATATATTTTAAATTAATGGAGTTTCCTGTATTTATATTCTCTCGTGTCCTTTCTGTAGAACAATGGAATTTATTTTTCTTTCAGTGATTTCAAATGTGCTTTTAGAAACCTCCCTATCTTTATTCTATAAAAAGGCTCTAAAAAATGTAATCTGCAAAACAAATTGCTAAATAGCTCCAAAATGTTTATCAAACAACCGCTAATTGATTCATGATTCGTTACTCCTTTTCTTGAATGCTGCAACTTATATGAACTCGTTTTAATCAAACCATAAGTTTTATTTTATATGATATATTGCGTACGGTCTCACTCATGTTATGGGACTAAAATTTCCTTTCACATCATCAGTGACATTCAGTCGGCTAGAGCCAGAAGGGAAGTTGGTTATGGGTTTCAGAAAGGCCTCAGCAACGCCTGATCAGGTTATCCGTTTTCAAGATAGCTTATGGCTTTTGTGTATGTTGAAAATCTTGAGTGAGATCCAGCATCTTAATGCCATTAGGATATGGAAGTTAAATGCATTATTTTGTATGTAAAACATTATGTGTAAAGATCTTTCATTATTCACTTTTAGACTATCGATCTGTATTAAAAACATCTAAGTTGCTATAGTTTTACATCTGAGATTGAAAACAGAGTATTCTAATTGGTTTTTTAAGTTTTAGGTTGTTGAAATGTTGACAATAGTGCTTACTAGAAAAAAAAAAATTGCTACATCTACAACTACACGTGAATTTGAACTCCTGTCTGCATTCACATGTATCATCACTCACTTAGTGAGTAATCTTCATGGCGGGTTCTTGTGATATAAATTTATACTTATTGAGTGGTTACATTTTCTGGATCATGTCTAAGCTTAAGCACTAGTTCCCAATTTTTCTTTACCATCAAAACAAACCGATTTTATCTAAAAATTGCTTGTGTTTTAACTCTGTATTTGCTTTGACAGGAAAATGAAACAAACAAGACCAAAAATGGAGCTCCTGTACATGGAGATGTCAGTAATATAAAGGTTAAAGTCAGTAAAGTTTCATTTGCTATCCATTACTTTAAACAATAACCATTGGATCACCTTTCTTTTCATGAATCAACCAGGCTGAACTGGCAGATCCTAATTCGTGGACAAAAGTTGATAAGTCTGGATACATAGCGAAAGAGGTCTTGGGAGCCAAACCTTCAATTTCTAGAAAGAGGAAGAACAGCACATTAGGTTCTAAGAGTAAGCGACTTAGAATTGACAATGAGGACATGATTGAGTTGAAGATAACTTGGGAAGAAGCTCAAGGATTGCTTCGGCCTCCTCCAAACCAAGTTCCGAACATTTTGGTCATTGAAGGTTTTGAATTTGAGGAATATGAGGTATAACTTTTGTTAGCTATCTACTTATGATTCCGTGTATTCATCATTGGCATTTCAATTCCCTTGTGCACTTGAAATTAACTTACCTTCTTTTGGTGCTCATCACGGAATAGAATACTATTAGGAAACCTTCCACCTGCAAACATAAATTCCCAACAAAGATCTCCCAAGAACAGAGCAAGGCTCAGAGAAATAACAACTCCAGCACTTTCAAGAGGGCTGGAAATCCTCTCCCACAAGCCAATCTTATCACCAAAATCCTACCTCCCTCACACAGCCTAAAACCTCTCTTAAACCTCCCCACGACTCACATGGGCCTCAGCCCATCAACAACCTACACTCCAGTGGTCCCCCTCCTCTCTAACGAACTTCTTCCACATTATTACTATTCTCTACCCTCTTTCCCTTTTTACCCCTTCGTTTGTATGTGTGTAGGACTGGGGGCCTTACAAATGCTTCGGCTATGATGCTTCGAATAACAATAACTGGTTATAGATGGCCCTTATAGTTTGCTTATGTTGACAGTCATATAAACCGCTAGAAGCCATTTTCACATTCTAATTCGTTCCTTTTTTTCCTCCTCCTTTTTTTTTTTATATATATATATAAATAATTTTATTATTATTATTTTTAAAAACAATGCTTTTCATCGACATAATGAAAAAAGTCTAATGCTAAAAAATACAGAGAAGGTACAAAAAAATAATACAATAACTAAACCGAGTGGATAAATGCATTCTAGCTCAAGCAAATGTTCTGAATGGAATAATTAACAAAAGCTTGGGGAGGAGGACACCATAATGAGGCGAGGCGTCGGGGCCTGAACTCAAACGATGTTTAAACCATAACCATAATTACCATAATTTTGATAGGAGAGATTTAACTACGTTGGACCATAAAATTTGAGATTTAGATAACAATGAAGGACCATCCAATACTAGAAGATCTTTTTCCAAAAAGAGATTCCGAAGACCCATTGCAAACCAAAATATGAGACAAACTCCACCAACGGAACATGAGCACTCATAAAACAAATGCTGTAAATCCTCACTACTTGCCAAACTAAGCGGACAAGTAGAAGGGGAGAGGCATGGAAACTTGTGCTACTAAGTAGATGAGCAATTTAGAGTTCCAATAATCATAATCCAACAGAACATTAATGCGTTTAGGGTTCTTCGATTTCCAAAAGCCAAAATGCTTGGTAAACCTCCTTTTCCAGAGGGGATGAAACAATCAAGTATTGGATAAAGAGCTAATTGTAAACTTCCCAGTAGAATCAAGTGACCTCCGAGAATCAAGTACCTAATTCAAGTGTTCTAAACTCAAGTTTGGAATACTCCTCACTGCTCTTGCATCCCGAATATGTTTTAATTCAAGGGTCCTTTCACTTTGACCCAATGTTTGCCTGAGATTCACCATGATACGGTTTCAGCCTTTGCTGCAGTGCTGCATTGATTGTTTTTTTGACATTGCACGCCCAAGGTTCAACTTGCAAAGTGGTGTGCATGTCAGCTTTAAGATTAACTGTTTAAGATTAGGTTGAAGTCACTAGTGTGTCCATATGATGTCTATTTTATGCTGCATGTATTTTAGGGTGATGGTAACATCAATATTTTGGCTTATGTTATTACAGGAGGCACCTATACTTGGGAAGCCAACAATTATACCTTCTGATAATACAGGGTAAATGACCTCTCTTTTCTGGTGGGTTGATGACTTTTTGTGTAGCTTTTCTGCATTGTCATGTTCATTTTTTCCTTTGGAACTCTCTTCTATATGTGCAAGGGTGGCTGTGCAAACAAGTTTCCTGTTACACTTTTATAATGTATAGGATGTATGTTGAATGTCTCTCTCTCTCTCTCTCTCTCTCTCTCACCTCTGGTAATTTATGTGTTTGTTTTGGAGTTAGGGTTGTGCGCTTTCCTACTTTGGGGCAGGACTGATTAATTTCAAACTTTGTTACTAAAACTTAATTTTGTTATTTAAAACAATTAATTGTCTGTGTGTTTTGATATTTATTTATTATTATTTTTTTTTCATATTTGAAAAACGCATGTGTCTTATAGGTTTTTTTTCCTTCCTGTGGTTATGACATCTCATACATAGCAGCGGCAAGTCTGTACATAAAATATATATTATCCTTGTGCATTCCAAATACTGTGGTTCATTTTCAGTGAAAGGATTCAATGGACGCAATGTGAAGACTGTTTGAAGTGGCGAAAATTGCCAGCCAATGCTCTTCTTCCCTCAAAATGGACTTGTTCTGACAACTCATGGGACCCTGAGAGGTAGAAAGGACACATTATTCTCTATTGATTTCTCTCGCTCTCTCTCTTTTTTATTATATGATTTTATTTTATTTTTAATCACAATGAGATGTAAGACAGTAAGCACAAAGTAGTATTTTTCTTTTCATCTCACTGCAGAAGCATTGTGTAGAGAGAGGAGCTTTCTCCTATTTTCTCCAATATGTTTATTTGTTTTTTGGACTTGTCATGTTATCATGGTGCTGGTACTAGAGATTAATTATTTAATGCAAAGAAATGGGATTTGATATGCCGAGGTAATGATGTCCGACTGTCTCCTTTGCGTTCATTGTCCCTTCAAGGCACTTTCTTGGAGGAAAGGATTAAAAAGTATTTGTGGGAGTTTTTGGGAGGAATTATCTTGGTCCTTCTGATGTAATCAGAGTGGCCTCCGTCGATGTTACTAATATAATTCTCTCTGCCACTAGATCTTTTTGCTCAGCAGCTCAAGAGTTGTCAACAGAGCAACTGGAAGAATTACTGTCCCCGGGCAATTCAGGTGAATTGTTTAAAACAAAAACCATTACATCTTTGATCGTATCTTCATGCACAAATGAATCTTAACTGATTTGATTATAGATGGTTCTCTGATTTTTGTTCATTTCTCATTAATATTTTGTTTCTTATCCAATGTTCCTAATCTGTTTGCTATCTACAGTCGCTCCAGTCAAGAAAATAAAGGCTGCCAAACTAGAACCAGATAATGTTGATGCTTTGGAAGGACTTGACACACTTGCAAATTTAGCCATCTTAGGAGAGGGTGAGGCAAGCCAGGCACCTGGCCAAGCAACTACAAAGCACCCTCGCCATAGACCTGGATGCTCATGCATAGTATGCATTCAGCCGCCAAGTGGGAAGGGACCAAAACATAAGCAGACATGCACCTGTAATGTGTGCCTGACAGTAAAGCGTCGGTTCCGAACATTAATGCTTCGACGTGAAAAAAGGCAATCTGAAAAGGAAGCAGAAACTACGCGCCAAAGGCATCAATTTCAGGATGAAATGTTCCTTGATAGATCAATGGATGATGAATCTCTTACTTGCAGTAATACAAGTACAAGTAAGCTGATCGAGGAAGGAAAAATGAACGATGGCTCTGATGAGGATCCTAATAGGAACAAGCCATCCACTTCACCTTTTAAAGGCCAAATTGATTTGAATATGCAGCCCGAGCGAGAGGAAGAGCTGTCTCCAGGTTCTGATTCGGGAAGCATGATGAAAATGCTTCAAGATACTGGGGACAGGTTTCTTGAGCAGCAAAGGTCAAACTCCGGAGGTACTCGGAGTTCTTCAAGCGATCCGTTAGAACCTGGAGGGGAACGCAAACACAAAGGTGAGAGTAGTAGCAACAATTTAGATGCCGACAAGGACCATCTTGCAACCTTGTCCTTGAATGCGTCAGCATCCATGTCAGCAACAGGTTGAATTAAAACATTCTACTTACATGCAGCAGGTACTTCATATATACATTGCATTGGTGGGTCAGTTTTTGTTGTACATCCATCCACGCTGGCCCTCATCAATTTGCAAATCTGTACATAAAGAGCGTTAGGAAATGTTAATCATGATTGAGAAACCTGTACGAACCACTCTGAGTAGTAGCTTTAGATGACAGCGTAATCCTGAGCAAGGAACTATACTGATGAACTCTCTTATTGAATCAACAATCTGACATTAGAAAAGCATAGAATGAATACTTCATGCACAATTATTAACAGTTGAATTTGAGTTTCAGTACTGTTTAAATGGAAACTCGTTTTCAAGTTCGGCTTTGATCCCATCTCTTGACAATCCCAAGTAGATCCTCTCCCCTTGCTTTTTTTTGGATTTTCTTTTCCTTTTCAAAAGCCATTTAAATGAACATTCTTGTTAAGGGAGAAAAATGTAGTTTTGTGAAAAATAATATATTTTTGGTTTCTAGATTTTGGGAATATTTTTCATTTGGTCCTTAAATTTCAAGCTGGGATAGTCTCTAAAATTTGAGTTTAATTGTAATCTAGTAATTTGATTTTAAAATTTGAGTTTAATTGTAATCTAGTAATTTGATTTTAAAATTTGAGTTTGATTGCAATCTAGTAATTTGCTTTTAAAATGTTACAATTTTATTTTTTACTTTTGAAGTTTGAATTTTATTTCAATTTAGTCTTTAAGATTTATACTTTTTAACTTCTACTCTTTTTATTAAGACCACACCGGAGATTTATACTTTAACTTCCACTCTTTTTAATCAGAAGAAAACATATAACGTACTATCTACTCTTTTTATTAAGACCACACCGGAGATTTATGCTTTAACTTCCACTCTTTTTAATCACAAGAAAACATATAACGTACTATAGCATAAATCATTCACAACAAGTGTTACCTTTATATATATATATATATAAACCCTATTTTCTTTCATATTTTGGAATGGTAGCAATATGTTAATGGTGTAGTTACTTCTTTTTGTAGTATAATGAATGAGGTAGGAAGGTTTGAACCTTCAACCTCAAGAGAAGGGATATACCAATTTATTGTTGAGTTAATTGGTAGTTTTGTAGTTATAAAAGTGCAATTTTAGCTTATTGAATCATGATTGAAATATAATTGGAATAATTATGTAATTCTCATTTTTTTGAGCTTTAATTATACTATGAGATTTAAACTATAGACTCAAAAGGCAAGAAAAGAAAGGAGTGTAATAGAAAATAACAAGACGAAGAGAACGAAAGTTGGTAGCATAAGAGAAATATTCAATTGAGTTTATATTGGAGTGGAAAACATAACAAGTATTTATAGGCAAATAAGAAATTAACCACTAATACACTAACCTTAAAATTCTACCATTGATCTTGAATTTCTTCTTTATTAATTTCAATAAGCATTAGGCTACTTTCCTCTATTTACTAAATAGAAGTCATTAACTTTAATTAAAGAAAAAGACTAATTTAATTAAATTTACACCATTTTAACAAGGGGAAGCACCGTACGTCATTCAGATTCTCTCGAGCGGTGATGTTGATCATCCATGTTTGGCTTTACATTGTATATATGATTTTTTTATCAATTTTCAAAGAAGTCGTTGTAGTATAGTGGTGAGTATTCCCGCCTGTCACGCGGGTGACCCGGGTTCGATCCCCGGCAACGGCGATTTTCTTTTTATTTTGGTTTTGTTTTGAAAAAATTATTATATTATACTACTGGCGAAGTTTCTTTAATTTCTTTATACAAAAGAGCTTACTAGAGCCCGCGCCTCTTTTGAGCTCCTCCTAGCGCCTTTGTGACCGGCGGCAACGAAAGTCACCCGAAAATCTCATCCCGAACTCCAGGAAAGTGGAATCTTTTCCTTAGTGCTGGAACGCTCGCCCTCGAGGGCTTCTCTTTCTTGGCCTCTTTCCCATTCTTCAGCACTTCGTCTGGAGAAATCGTAGTGCATTGCCCAAGTAATCGAATCTTGCTCAAGTTGATCGATTCATACTTTAGTTTCTGAAATTTGTCACTGGGTTTTTCCATTTCAGCTCTACCTATGGAAACCGACGAGGCCGAGCGTGTGCTTCCATTTCAGCTACAATTCGACAAGCCTGTTGCCTCTCAGGTTTAATTTTCCCACTTGACCATCGGCCTCCTACTTAGTTGCACATACATTAGTCTAGTATTGTGTGTGCCGAGTGAGTTGGTTTTTTTTTTTTTTTTTCCTTGCTCTGAATATTTGACGATTTGCTAATGCAAGGTTAAAATTGCCGAGTGGAACCCGGAAAAGGATTTGCTAGCCATGGTCACGGAAGACTCGAAAATTTTGCTCCACCGCTTCAACTGGCAGAGGTTGTGGACTATATCGCCTGGTGAGTTGTACGTTTCATTTATTTCTTTAGCTTAATTTTTGCATCTCCTTATTTTTTTTTAAAAGAAACTTTAACGGGTCTTTTCTAGACTTCTAATTTTCAGTTTCAGACTGTTTTATCGTACTTGTTTGGTATAAAAAAGTGCATCTAATATATGTTGAAGCTTGATTTATTTATTTATATTTTGTTATAATTTAATGCATAGGTTAATTAGATTGATATGAAAACAGTTGATACTAAATCAAGACGAATGGCAATATTTCATCTTTCAAAAGACAATCTTTAAGTTATTTAATGACAACTTAGTGATTTTTGAACTATCGGTGTTACTGTTACACTAGAGTCTAAACCCGTGCTTTGAAACAATCTTGGTTCAACGAAACTAAATACATAATACAGGACAACGATTTTGTCGCTTCCTCTCTAATACTTTGTGTTTTGCATGATATTTTTGGGTTTTTATGAGTTACATTGTTGTTCAGGGACATCCCTCGGCTATGAATGATTAATATAAATTCTATGTAGGAAGGTCTATAAAATCGTTATGTTGGAGGCCTGATGGTAAGGTGATAGCAGTTGGACTTGAAGATGGGACAGTTTTATTGCATGATGTTGAAGTGAGTAGCCTTACTTCAACTTTAAAGCACAATTTTCCTATTCATCAGTTGATCATGGAATTCTTGCACTCAATTCTGGTGATCCAGACACCTATTAGTCCAGTTGTACTAATATTGATTAGATTCAGCTTCTAATGTGCCTAATATAGATTTTGTTTCCATTTCCTTTAAAAAGAAATGGAAATTTTATTTTAATTCCATCTTCGATATTTTCCTATAAGGTATTTGGTATAAATAAACAATTTTAGATATTAGTTAGCATCTCCTATATAATTGCTTCGCAACTACTGTTTTCGATCGATTAGAATTCTGGTCAGTAACTACCGTAGAAGTGCTATTTTGAAATGCAATATTTTATTTTAATATTTTTCTTAAATCAGAATGTTATGCAACAACGCTCAAACTGCATTTAATTTAAGTTCATAGCAATCTTTAGAGTCTAGGATAAAAGTGAAAGATGCAGGTGTTATTTTCTTTTAGTTCTCTTGCTGTTTTTTAACCCTTTATTTTGTATGGCAAACAGAATGGAAAGTTATTGAGAAGCTTAAACTCTCATGCAGTTGCTGTGGTTAGTCTAAATTGGGTGGAGGATTGCCAGTTGATTACAGTACGTAATTCTCCACTTATTTATTTGGTGTTTTTCATGATTTTTATTGGGAAATCATTTTGCTAACGTCATGCAGAATGTGCAACATGAATTGTGGTTTTCAAATATGAGTTTATGTTTCCCTCTCAGCCTTCATCCTTTTTCAAAATTGTGGTACAGGACAAAAATGAAAACTTGTCAACTTATGAAGATCGCACTTGTCGTATTTTCCCTCCTGCTCCTACAGTTCCTCGAATGCCAGGACTTGTTTCTGGAGATACTGGTTTCATTGACGACAATGAAGACTCATTTACAGAGTTGTCAAATTCTTCCCAACAACGGTTTAACATCTTGTGCAGTGGTGACAAAGATGGAAGCATCTGTTTTAGCATATTTGGCATTTTTCCAATCGGAAAAATAGTAAGAACCTTTCTTTTCTCTGTTCTTTTTCTCCCTTCATCAGTATCTGATGCACTGATAATTGTATCATTTCACTTGTTAATTTTGAAATTGTATATTTATGTTCTGATTTTTATTATTTTATTTATTTTTACAAAATGCTACAAGGGCATATGAAAACTAAGCCCACAAAAAAATCAAGGGGACCCCACTAAAGAAAAGGGGACCAATCAAGCAAGATAGTGCCTATAGAATAATTAGAAAAAAAAACTTCAAAGATGAATCCCACAAAGAAACGCAAAAACCTGACTTGGCTTCTCCGTTATCTGCTGGTCTTTCAATGTAGCTTTTACATCCTATGCAGACCAGCAGTGGAAGGAAAAGCTAGGGTCAGGTTTTGGTCTTTAGGCTTCGAATGATGAGGAAGTGACTATAATCAGAACAAATATATATAGTTTTGAAATAACATACTACATTGAATTTTATTACAAGTGAAATGATACAATTTTATCAGTGTATTTGAGAACTATACTGACGAAGGAAGCATAGATACTAGTTAACTAACTATTTTTCCAA
The DNA here is from genome assembly GCA_031780015.1 of Citrullus colocynthis. Lineage (NCBI taxonomy): Eukaryota > Viridiplantae > Streptophyta > Magnoliopsida > Cucurbitales > Cucurbitaceae > Citrullus > Citrullus colocynthis. Next base: position 1,950,934 of record QLSR01000227.1, read on the forward strand.
AGAGAAAAAAGAAAGGTTCATGGTTGTATGCGTGTGTGTAATTTCTCTGTCCTAAAATTATCTGTTTAATAAAGGTTTTGCGTTCTATAAAACTATTTTTCTTGTTGATTCTTGTTAGTGAGTATTTGGAATGTAAAGCATCAGCCTTCGTTTTTTTTTCTTTATCATTTACTTTTTAAAGTGAATATAATAAAAAACCATGTGTCATCAATCAAGATGCCGTACTTGTTCCTCACAAGCTCCGGGACGTGTGAGACAAATCTCAAAAGTTGCTTGAATGTAATGTAATTATATAGTGCCACTGGAGATTTATGTCCCCCCCAACGCATGCAATTTTAGTTTTATTTTTACTTTTTTTTTTTTATGTTGTTTCGATCTAATGAGTGCCTCCTCCATTGGTTTTTATTTTTCAATGTGACAGAACATACACAAGCTTCATATCCCTCTTCAAGATGCCGGTGCTTCATGTCACCTTCTGAATGCTGAAATTTACAAGGTATGATAAACACTTAGGAAAATAGCTATTCTACATTATAGATTTTATTTGACCATATGGTCTTTTCTTTTAGGCCTATCATCTTTAATTTGTTGTTTGTAGTTCTAGCAAGATTCTTGTTGGAGGTTTTTATTTATTTATTTATTTATTTTAAAGGAGAATCAATTTCATTGATTGATGAACTAAAGGAGTATAAATTCCAAGCACCTATTGGTGAATTATATGAAAGCTCTCTAATGGGAGATTAAATTAGATAGGCTATACTTAACAAATGGATGCTTATTCTTTAAACAAAGAAATGGATTAGAAAGAACATAAAGAACAATATCCATAAAATGGTCAAAAGAAGAGAGGCATCCCTGTAAATACGTTAAGCGACCATTCCTTTTGTCCCGTAGATTCCAGAAAAATGCTCCATTAAGGGCAAGCCACAAAACCTTCTTAGGACCATGAAATGGATGGCCCACCAAAACATATGCAAGGAGATTAAAAATGATGTTAGGGAAAGACAAGGACCATCCAGAAGCTTCCAAAATAATGAACCAATAACGGCAAGCAAAAGGAAAATACTCAAATAGGTGGCCAGGATATTCAACCTTAGACTCACACATGATGCACCTGGAAGGGGATAGATTGATATTAGGCATTAGATTCACACCACACATGGTGCACTCAAAGACATGATTTCGATTTTATAATACTCTCTAAGGAATTAAGGGGAAACCCCAACACCTATAGCTCATTTATTTATGGATTGTCCAGTTGCTTCTCGTTTTTGGCATATACTTTGGAAGCTTTTGGTTGGTTTCTGACGTGTATGAATAACGTTTTTTATTTTCTTGCGTCTCTTTTGGTGGTACTAAAAAGATGGTTTGGTTGACAATTACGCGCACATTTTTCTAGACTCATTGGGGCATGCACAATGGTCGTCTTTTCAAAGATTTTTTTCTCTCGTTCAATAAGTTTATGGATTTGGTTCTGTCTCCTGCTTTTTATTGGTGCTATGTAGGTGCTAGGATTTTCTCTTATTTAATTTATCAATGAAATATTTGTTATTAAAAATATATACATGGTGAGTTGGAACAACAAGATTATGGTGAAACTCTCAACTAATAAAATCTTCAAAAGGAGTTTAATTTATAATTTTTATCACTTATATTGGTTCAAGTGAAGTAGAGAGTTTTAATTGGTCCATATCTTGGCATGAATATATTACATGCTTCTAAATCAGCTTGTAACCTTCAAATATTCGAAAGTTCAACAGAGGATTGTGGGAGTGAGCTTTCTGATGGCTGATATGGAGCTTGCTCTTCAAGTTTAAAAATCCACAGAACTAATAAGACATCTACTTTAATGTTGAGGATAAAACTTCTTGGTTGTTAAATTAAATAATTCAATATTGAGGATTATCTGTTCAGTTTTTGAGATGTCTACTTGTTAGATTAAAATCTACTTTAATGTTAAGGTTTCTCCAATTATTTTCCCTGTACTTGAAATGTTTTTTCTGAGCTGGCAGTATTTAGAATGCAACCTGGTCTCAAGTTCCTGAAACCTTGATTGATTTCTGAGTAAATACAGTAATGTACATTCTTTGTTTTATGTTAATGTAGGTTGCTTTATCGAAAGATCTTTGTCGTTTGATAGTCATGTGCTCAGGAGAACTCGTTGCACATGGGCATGATCCAAGAAGTAGACAGATCACCGTTCAAGCTGTGCATGGCATGCATTCTTTAGTGCTTGATACTTCAATATTTAGGAAGAGGTAACGTTACTGCTGACACTAGGAATATTGCTGAACTATTTGCCTTGGGATTTACATTTTCTGGTGTTCTACTTCTTTCTCTTGAATTCTGATAGGAATATGGTAGGAGCCAAAGGGTGATTGTAGATATTTTTAAGGGCATATTAGTGATTATATGGTTAATTGTTGTAGTTGAATGGTCTCCTTGGGACTCAAGGACATAGTTGTACAACCTATAGAACAAATCCTGTTATAGTTGAATAGATTTGGGGGTAGGGGGAATGCTCATAATTCCCCTGAAATTTTCTTTGGAATTGCAATATTTTCCACTCATTCTTTGTTTCTTGATTTCGAAACTCTGGTGCTGGTTACCATCGGATTCTCATTATGCTTCTTTTTAACTGCTCTGATATTTGCAAGGCGGTTGAGCCTTACTGAGTTATATCTTGTCTAGTGTCTTCCCATCATTTCCTTTCTAGCCTTTATGCTCACGGAAAAAGAAATAAAAAACTCATTTTCTGCCTCTCGTTATTAGGAAAAGTGAGCTGCATCAAGTAGCTCAACAAGCTTCTAACATTGGGGAATTGACTGAGGTAATCAGGGCTTCATTATCAGTAATGAGTAAGCAGTGGTCTGATGCCATGCACACCTACCATGAGAAGTTTGACTCTTTATCCACGCTGATTGTTAACCATGGTAGTAATGGATATTATAGATATTCATATGTTACTCCTTTTACCCATACTCATGTCATTTCTTTGCTTACATGTAGGACTTGACTCATCTCCCCAAGAGGAGTTTCTTAGCATTTTAGGTGGTGCACGAACTAGTCCTCCAGTTCACCAATTTTTAGTTAATTCTCTTGGTGAAGTGGTACGTACAGTCTTCTCTTTGATCATTTAAAAAATTAATGATCATTTTGTTGTTCACTCAGATTTGTTGAACAGGGTGCAAAGCGTGTGTCTAAGGCTGTTTCTGGGGCTGGAAGCGAACTCCAACGTATTATCCTAGATCATTTCCAGGTGAAAGCTCACACTAATTAATTTTTTTTCTTTTATAGTTTTGAAAAAAAGTTAGACATGATATCATATTGAGATCATATGGTGATATACTAGTAGAACTTAAATGCTATATCTCCTTGGCAGCCTGCTGCAGAGATCATTGGATTCCGGATGGGTGAACTACTAGGCATTTCAAGATGGCGTGCACGTTTTCAGGATGTTGGTTTGGACGAGAAGCTTATGCACAATGCTACAGAAAAGGTCGGTACGTTACTTGTGCAAGTTGAACGATTTATGAGGGTGCTTTCAACAGTGTTACAGCAGGTATGCCATATGGAAGATGAATTTTTGTTATGATTTTCATTTGAATATAAATTTTGCTTTGAACCAAACCTCCCTCCCCAAAAGACCCACAAAGATAGGAATTATTTTGTTTTTCAATTGAGAAACAAATTGAGTTGTAGAATAGAAAACAGCTTGTTAATCCTTAATTTATCATTAAAATTTTCTTTATTTCTGGTTGAGAAGCAAGTCAATTACATTCTTGTGGCTAACAAGGTGGTAGATGATTGTGTATAAATTGGAAATTGAAAAAGCTAACGACACAGATCATTCGTCCTTTCTGCATGTTGTCCTATAAAGGCCCAGGCTTTCAGGCAGGTTAAATGAAGGAGATGAATCTTAGGATGTATCTTTCGTCTGAGGTTTATTCTTACTCCTGATTAAAAGCTAGGATTAAATTCTTCTAAAATTATAAAAACTAGCCTACCATAAGCAAATCTTTACGCAATTGTCATTTGTCAACTACACAGTAAAATGTAAATACATTATTTGTTTAGTATTTCTACTATGCCCTATGATTTTGGGCTATGAGGCAAACATGAATACAGATACAATGGGATATGACGCTACGTTAATTTCTAAAAAATTAGGATACAGATACGTTAAGGATATTTTAAAATTTTTTTTCTAATAATTTATCTAGGATATATGTAAATTTAATATAAATCACTAAATGCAATCTACTAAAAAGCATAAATTGTCAAGTTAATGAAAATAGTACAAAATATAATGCAAAAAACTAGTGAACATGGTCCTCATCCTTTTGAGGTTTGGTTTGAGAGAGGATCTTTTGAGGTTCGGTCTCTTGGTAGATATCATGTTTCTCTTTGGGTTTTGGTTCCGAAGACTTTTTGTAACTAATTTTTAGGCTCTATTGTGTATAGTTGAAGTCCCTTCTTTTACATGGAATTCTTTTGCTCTTGGTGGGTTTGGTTTTTGTTTGCCCCTTGTTATTCTTTCATTTTTATCTCAATGAAAATTGCAATTTTTTTTTTTTTTAAAAAATTATTTTTAAAAAAAGAACAACATCAAAGATATTGAAATACAATACTTAATAGAAAAAGTTGGTGGCGCTTTGGAGTCCGATCATTCAAACAAGAATAAGACTTGACAGAGAGGTACTGAGACAAATGATTCTAGGGTTTGTTTATTTATTTTTTATTCTTTCACTTTTAGTTTTGCTTTTGGGTTGGGGCAGTGAGCTTTTTAAATAGGTTGCTTAGTGAAGGGGGCACGCGTATCCAATATAGATATGCCAAATCGTGTATCAGATACGTATTTGGCAAGTATCTAGAGGTATTGATATATGATACACATTTGATACCAATTTTCTGCCTCACATGAAGTATTTGTGCTTAAGAGCTTTTGGGTTTAAATGTGTTCTATTTTTGTTCAAAATTCAAACGGGAGGGTAAGATGAGTACACTAACGTAAAACTTTCTCAAAATGTGATAATATAGAATATAAGTCATCACTGTAATGTAAGCGTATAGTGTATCAGTGGGTTATCCTTGCATAAATCCCTCGTTTTTATTTGCCAGACTTCTCTCCAAATGTTGGCAAATATGGTTCTGAAAGGTTTTTCTGGTTGGTATAGGTTATGTCTCCGTAAATCATCCTCAATTTGCCAGCGATTCCGTAATAATCTTTTCAGTGAACCACTCAAAATTCTAGTCTGCTTAATATTAGAAAATCTGTTTAAGTGGCCTTCGGGGCGCAAATAGCCTTGGAGGCCTTACTTCGTTTTGCAATTTCATTGGGTTTCTAGAACTTTGATAACTGGAATAAAGTTTCTTGGTATTTTGTGCATTCGTCACTTGTAACAACAATGTCCTCTTTTCTAAATAGTTTTGGAGATTCATGGAGGAGCAAGATTCTTTATGGTTTGGAGTAGTGTTGGGTAAATATTGCATCTCTTACTCCCATCGGTGGTTAGGATGATATGGATTATTTATTTATTTATTTTTATGAAAAAGCCACTTTCATGGAGAAGAAAATGAAAGAATACAAGGGTGACAAAAAAATCAGCCCACAAAAAGGAGAAGAACCCTCTATAAAAAAGGGCTCCAACTATGCAAAATAACACCTAAAGAATTATGACAAAAAGCCTTCGACATCGAAGCTCACAAAGAAACATGATAACGCACAAGGGACCAAATCTCACAAGTGTCCCTCTCCACACCTCTAAAACCCTATTGTGCATATCAGAGTAGTAGCCTCAGAAACATCCGGTTCATAGAATCTTGGTTTGTGGTGGGCAATGTTTGCTCCTATGATTTTGTTTGGATTAATTACGGATCCTTAGTTTTTAGAGTTAACTTCCCCTAGATTATTTGAACCGTGGTTTGTGAGAATTATGCTAAGACGGTTGAGTGTGGGATTGCCAGTTTTTTTCCTTGGATGTTTGTTGGGGCGAGTATCCAAATGATTGTGGAAATTGGAAAGTTAAACACTTTGTATGGGGTAGCTTTGATTCCAGATCAAATCTACCCCTAATGGCTGTTTACGCAAATATAATGTAGAGACCATGGATTTTTCTTTTTTTCTTTTCTTTTTTTCTTCTGATATCCGTGGGTGTCGAGGCCAGCTTATGCGAGCACCTCGACTAATCTCACAGGACAATCTGCTTGACCCTACAACATTTGGGTGTCAAGAAAACTCGCAGGATATTAAATCCTAGGTAGGTGGCCACCATGGATTGAACCTATGACCCCTTAGCGTTTTAGCTTTTTCTGATGTTCCCACTACCACTAGGCGGGGACGTATTGAATTCAAGTCATTCATGTGTCAACCCATGATGGTTCAAGGAAATATTCTTTAAATGTCATTTTTTTCAAATTTGGCATAAGCTTTTGAAGGCCTTTGGTCATGATACAATCTTCCCAACTTTGGTCATAGTTTGTTTCCTTTTTCCCTTTTCCAATAGTGTTTATTGGTAACACAATAACATCCTACTGTGGTACTTAAATGGACTGCTTACAGAGGTATACTTATGTAACTAACCTTCTTTCTCGAAACAGAATCAAGCAAAAGAAGTTTAAATAACTATTGCAAGCCCAGCCCCTAATCCCTTCTAAGCTGGAACCAACCGCACTATTCTTTTTTCTTTTCATGTGTAAGAGCCAAACCTGTTATAAAAAAATGGGTTCGTACTAATGTGTAATAATGGATAATTCTTTCTGTTTTTATATTTTATTATATAAAACTTTTGTTTTTCTACAGTTCTCAAACTTCTTTAACTGGCTTATACGATGTATAAAACTACTTATGTCAGAGCCCAGTGATCAACTTCTACCTTATAATAGGTAGTTTTCTCTCTCCTCATTCTAATGACACTGGCTTTGTTTGTGAATCCTCTTTGCCTGATCTAGTTACACTTTTTGGCCACTGCAGTGAGCTTGTTGTCATCTTCTTGAAGTTTTTATATAATCGAGACCCTGTTAAGAAGCTGCTTGAAGCATCTGAAAACGACAGCAATATTGAGATTGACTCGTGAGTCTTATTCTTCTAACCTCACATATAAAATGTAAAATATAATTGATGTGTATTTCTCCATGCAGTTGATAGCAAATTTCTAAATTTGAAAAAGTGATTTTTCAAATTTAATGTTGACTAAACAACTATTTGGTCTTTAAGAGGGATCAGTAAGAGGGCTCACTGCTGTTTCTCAAGTGGTTAAGGAAATCAAGAAGTGATATCTTTTTAATAAACCAGAACGGTGACTTAAATATTGAAATGAAATTTAACTTTCAACTAATGTTACAAATGTTAATTCAACTAATTATATAAAGAAATCCTTTAAATTTTACTCGATATTCTGATTAAAAAGATTACTCTTATCAAAATTCACACCATAAACACGACCTTCACATAATCTAGGAGAGGAATATCAACACCCACCAGCGAAAGGCAAATGTTTCCTCTTCTCTGTACCCCTGTCCATTTACATCAACTTTCCAACTACTCTCATATAATCTTAGTACAGCTTGTTTGATATCTATGGTCTTATTAGATACAGCTTGTTTGTAACTCTTGTCATTTTGAACTTAAATACATTCATAAAAGGAAGAATCTAAGCTCTAAATATAAGAACTAAAAAACCAATGTAATAAAACAAGAATTCTTTCATTTCTCTCAATGAAAACTTAGTTACTTATAAAAGTATTTATTAAAACAAGAAAAGAAGGGAAAAAACCCTGATAATATATCTTGTAAAATAAAAATTGATGACAGTTCAATATGGAACCCAGAGTTGGTATTAAAGAATTGAACGACAATAAGATCAAACACACATTAAATATGGTTGTGTTTGATGACTGTTTGGTTTTTTTTATTTTTGAAAATTGTACTTATAAACATTTGAATTTTTTACCAATTCCAAAAACAAAAACAAGATTTTAATAACTACCTTTTTTAGTTTTCAAGACTCGACTTGGATTTTGAAATCATCTATAAAAAGTAGATAACAAAACAAACAAACCCATGATGGAAGTAGTGTTTATAAGCAAAATTTTCAAAAACAAAATCTCAAATGGTTATTAAACGAGGTCTACTAAATTTAATTTTGGTTAAAAAATATCAAAAGGGCAAGTAAGAATTTTTGCCTAAAGTCCCGAGTTGCCGTGAGCTGCTCCTGCCATATCCCCTCCCCTTTTCATTAAATTTCTTCTTTCCTAACCTCTCCCCACCCTTCCCAGGGATGAAAAAGAAGGAAATAACGCTTCAAAAATTCTTACTTTGGTAGTTTAAACAATTAAATTACGTCCATCTAATCTACATTCTCTTAGTTAGCTCTCTCTGATCTGTATTGAGTTTTCATGTAATGTTGTGCATTTTTTAATGATTGCAGATCATAGAAGTATACGTAATAATTATTATTTCTCCTTTCGAGTGGGAACCACCAGTGTATTCTTTTATTTCCATTAGCAACTTGATCTTCTACCATTTTCTGTAGGGAACTTGTTGAAAGAGTAAGAGAATTGGCTCTATTTGGGGGATTCTCAGATTGTGAATTTTTAAGGAGGACACTTGGTCTGGAATTTCAGCAGATGGAATCTAGGTATTCCCTTTCTTCCATTCAGTTGGCCTGGGAGTAGTTTTGCAATAATTGACCATTCATTATATCGAAAAGTTCTGACAATATGGAACCATGAAAGAACTTTGAGTACTGGCACTTTGATTTGATTGGATTTCTTATAATGTGATGAAATCAATTTCAACATAGAATCATGGTAAAACGTGAAGTGTCTGAATTTTCAACTAATTGATTAAAGGGGGTTGTTTTTCGTTGGCTGGTATATTGTTTTTGGTCTGTGTAAGTCAACCAAATTTTCTTTTGGTTCTTACACCTTTAAGTTCCTCCACAATTTTCATTTTGTGATCAAACAATTACATTAGTCCTCACCATCAATTATAGCACTGCTATACTCTAACAAATATTTTTTTTCTATTGAAACAACTTTGATTGAGAAGAAAGGGAGGAATACAAGGGCATATAAAAAATGAAACCCACAAAAAAAGAACTCTCACTACAAAAAGGGACTCCAACTATGCAACATATTGCCTATAGAATAATTAAAATGGGCCTTGAAAATCGAAGTCCAAAGAAAAAACATGAAACCCTCTGTGTTAACCATTTTTTGCCTTAGAATACATGTGAGGCTTGCCCCTTTTTTCTCTTTCTTTTTTAATAATAATTATTATTATTTAAATATCCAGTACTACTATGAATTAATTACTCCCTATAGTCAGTCCACATATTTACAATCAATGAGGTGGTTATTGGGTTTTCACACCTATATTCATTTAAAAGCTTGTGAGAGATTAGGATAGCTAAGAATGTGAATATCTTGTTTGAAATTATCTGTCTGCTCATATGTAATTCATATATTATTAAATTGATATCTAACTGATAATTTACTTCCACAGTTTCAGGGAAGCATTTCTTATGCCCTTTAGTACAATCTCAAAGAAAATACTTTGTGAAGATATGTTGTCCCTATTCCCATTTATATCCTCGTCAAGCTGTCTGTCTTCCTGTGTTCCTCTCTCAATTTCATACTATGAGGTATTTGTTGCTATTGAGTGTATTTTATGTAAGCTTAGTCTCTGGTTTACTTATTTACTGAGATTCGTGAGTTATTCTCATTTCTCATATCAATTATATTGTCTAATTTATCTGCAAAAGTTAATTGTTAAATATAAGTCTATTTTTCATCACCAAGACTGACTGGAGTTTCTAAAGGCATGATGTCCACTAATGTACACAATTCAAGAAAGTTTGTTAATTTTTCAATGTGCTTTAAAACCCCATGTAGGATTCCTCTGAACCTGTCCCTGCCGATCCGAGTTGTCAGCAGAAGTTCATAGATTACATATCTTTCAAAGTCCCAAATGATTCTTTTGCAGATATTGCAAATTGTTTAGGCATAATTAGGGGATTTATTCATGACCAGAGCTGCTCAAATGAGGATTACTCTACATTTGAAGCAGTCTTAGTATCTATTCCTGATGGTTTTCAGTGCGTTGATCTTTCTTTATACAAGGTAAAATTTCAAGTCTAGCAAGTTTTTATTCTCTATTCACTAACTGTAGACAAAGGAAAGTAAAAGATTGATAGGATCCTGTGTGATTAATTAGTGAACCTATTTGGTTGTAAACAGGATGGACAGATTGTTTTGTTATTAAATGAAACTGCTTCTACTTCTGAAAGCTCTGTTGGTTCCTGTATGATGGTTGTACAAGCAGATAACCTCCCGTTTGTATCTGTGCCAAGATCTCCCTGTCTGGACAATTGGAAGGTCCTTCAACTCAAGGTTTTCTCTTGCTTAAATCTCATTGATAAGATTCCCCCGAGTGTATAGTTTTTCACATAACTATTTCTGAAGTCATTTGCAGAAAGAATACTCATTATGTTCCATAAACCGACTTCAGCGAAGGGCCATGTCCTATAATGCAAGGGCTTAATTTGTTTCCAGTGTAATTGATGCCCTCCGGCTCTGTTGTTAAATAGAATTACATCTTTTAGTGGCTCAAAAATTAAAACATCTTTTAAATATTATGGAGCCTGGAGCAGTTCCTCATAATCTCAAAATTTTAATATGTCATGGGTTTCTTCCTCAAAATGTATTTTTGCTCATAACTCTGAATAGCTCTCGGTGTTCTCTAGGACTATGTTGTCCCATTGCAAATGGAGAATGAGAAAGTTCGGAATATTCCTCACCCTGTCATCCGTCCTTTGGCTGTTAGTGGTGAGTGTTTATCATTGTAATATTTCTTTGTATATTTTATGTTTAGCCTGAATGTTATAAACAGAAGCACTTGGCATTCTTGTTACAGCATCCAGAGGAGTGGCTTGTGTTTTTGCTGCAAGAAAGCGTGCTTTGGTCTACATATTAGAGGAAGATGAAGATGAAGCCTCAGATGCTGAGTGAAATTCATTTTATACTAACACAGTTTTTTCCCTTTTTTTCTGCAAAATGTTCTGTAGGTTTTTAGTAATCAAGCCTGTATTTATCTGGATTACAGGCAAAGCTTCTATGTTTGTTGGGATTTAGATTTTTTGCAGTGGTTTAGAAGTGTTATTTCAATGTTGTAAAAGTAATCTAAATTGATTAAAAGAAAAGTAATGTAGATGGTCTTTTGCACTCTTTTCTAAAAAAAAATTGTAGAAGATTTGAAAAGGTTTTATGGAAAAGTCAAATTTGAATCAAATAAATATCGTATAACAATATTATTACAAGGTCTTGTGCACAATGACAAGGGCAAGTTTCAAACTTTTAATTGGCATTTTTTAATTAATAATTGTAAAATTTATCTACTTGATATACTCATTCACTCCAACAGATTGGAAAGAATAACAAAAATCTCATTTTTTATTGAATATCATACTAATTTTGTATTTGATCTTAATTAAAAGTAAAAATTCTTATTGCTGGTTCTAGGAGTAAGGTTTGTTTCACCACACCCATCACTGTAAATTATCTTTTTTTTTTTTTTTTTCTATTCAATTTGAGTCTCTCCGCTCATTCCTAATCAAATAAGCCCCAATGATTCCACCACCCATATTGGTATGTTGCAATTTTATTTTATTTTATTTATTTTATTATCTAACATAATAGATCTCTTTATTTTATTCCATCTTTCAGACATCATTCTTCCACAAAGATAGACCTCAAACATCCGCTAATCTAAAAAACCAGTAAGCAAAATACTCAACCGTCATCGATTCAGTTTTTTTTTTTTTTTTTTTTCAATTCCAAATGACTAATATTTGTTATTATTTTTCTTGTTTTGCTTTTGAATGAGGATTAATGCCGAGGAACTAGTAATAATATGCCTTTCTTGTCTATTTATGTTTAGTTTCCATATTTTCTTCAATATCAAAACCATTCTTAATTTTGAGGTAGAATAGCTTTACTTTTTTTTTTTTTTTTTTTAACTATTGTTTAGTATTTCATAAATGTAGTCTTATTTGAAATTTTCTTTGAATGGCCAGCTCGTTTTGCAAACCACAGATGCTCTCAAACTACAACAAGACTTCGGTTACATTAATGCAAATAATTACAAATCATTTGGTTAATTTCATTATCTTCAATCCTACTTTGTTATTTATATCTTTTTTAACATTATATTATCGTTATCCTATGTTTTCCTGTAAGTTTTGAAATTGATTTTAATGTTGTTAATCCAACTAGCCACGGCAAACTACTTGCTCCAAATTCCCAATCAATATTTCTCTGCTCGATCATTGATTACAATCCGATACCCGTTTTGGAAGTCGGTTTATACATCTTTAAACCCTACAAGCCACCCGAGATTTTATGATAATGAATTCAAAGAGTAATGCAAACAAAGATGAGCAATATATTATGGTAAAGTAACATGAATTTCTTAATCATGCTTTACTATTTTATAATTCTACTCCACTATTGATTCTAAACAATAAGTTTTTTCTTTTCAATACACACTAAACAGGTCAACCATAATATATTGCTCATCTTTGTTTGCATTACTCTTTGANGAGTTGAAATTGAATTGAGAATCAAATTGTGTTGGGCGTGTTGTGCGTTCTGTGTACACCAGTGTTCGCTCCCTCCTCTGCCTCCGTCGTCCTCAACCCTGACCAGGTACGGACTCTAATTTTATTAGGTTTTCATTTTTTTTTTTAATTTTATTTTATGAACATTGGAAATGAAAGGACAAACAAGTATTTCATAATTATATCCTCATATATAAAAAAAATTATATTTATGTATATTTCTTTTTAAAAAACAAAAGTAAAAGGTAAAAGTTTTCTTCTTTTGAAAATCAACCAAATACAATTATCAATGTTTTATAATTCTCGTTGTCACTCAAGTATTTTATGAAGGTTTTTTCCTTGATAATTAATACTTAATAAATAAATAAATATGAAAACAGTAAAATATTGTGATTGCTCTAACATGAGTGATTCATGATGGAGAAAAATAAAAAAGTTAAATGAGCCTAACTTAATTGACATTAAAAAAAAAAAAAAAAAAAAATTAATTTGTTGGGGGTTGGTTTTTTTTTTAAGAGAATTTTATAAATAGAGGGAGAAAGAGAAAAAAAATTTGTTTTTATTTTTATTAAAAAAAAAAAAAAAAAAAAATTAATTTGTTGGGGGTTGGTTTTTTTTTTAAGAGAATTTTATAAATAGAGGGAGAAAGAGAAAAAAAATTTGTTTTTATTTTTATTAAAAAAAAAAAAAAAAAAAAAATTTACTATCAATCTTGAAGTCAAATATTCGATCTCCTTCTTTCATATTGTCTAAAAAAAAGTTTCAATTTTAACAACAACCCTTGAAAATTTTTGTGTTAAGTTAAAATTCATATATTTAAATTTGCACATACTTATATGAACAAATTTAAATATATACATAGAAAAAATGTAGATATATCTTGGCATCTATCAACTATGTCTATTGTCATCTTCCTCTCTTTCCAATTTCATTCCCTCAATTTTTTTAAGGTCATTCATGAATTTATGTCTCATATGTGATTTGATTTGTTTACTTAAACAACACATAAACATACATGAATTCTTTGCCTTAAATTTACCAACAAAAACCTTCAAAGATGGTTTTGAAAAAGGAAAAAAAAAAAGTAATTTTGAAATAATGTATTGATGTATATTAGTTGCGTTTTAATTATATAGTGAATGCATGGTTCATTTTCTGTTTCCTTTTTCAAAGGTTTAAAATAAAAACTTCATTCATTCTTTCAAATAAAGGCGAGAAATTTTGAAAACCTGTTAGATAATATACCATATCAAAAACACCAAATCAACAATGGTTCATATTTTATGAGCAGCTCAAAAGATAAAATAGTTCTTATAACTTCTATTTTCACAATAATTTCCAAACATATATTTATTAAGTAGTAATTAAGTTGATGATGGGGCTCCAAACTTTTTAGATTTTCGAGTTTTTATTGTTCTTCTTTGATGTCTCTTGGAACTTTTTATTTCTTCAATTCAATAACACGGGCACAAAGTATGATTTTTATATGCAAAACAAGTTTCGGTAAAGAATTAACAACGAGGTCAAAATGAACATAGCTCAACTGGCATTAATATATGCTAAGAAACTATAGAGTTGTTACAATTGCATTATTAAATTTCCCTTGGAATAGTAAGATTGTTGTAATTAAATCCCTAAAAATTGTGAAATAAATGCAAATATAAATGTAAAGAATATAGCTAAGCATTTTACAAAGACAGGAAACTAATCAATGAGTAATATTCACATGAAACAATGATTAAAAAAGAACAATTAAAAGCATGCCTCCACAACTTTTTGGTACCAACTTTTGATGCTCAACATTTTGTTCAATCTCCTACCCTCCTAAAGCATTTCAATTTCTGACTTTCTTCTACAGCATTTGTAAGAGTTCCTGTACAATTTCAGAGATTGGGGGACGAAATTCGGGCTCTCTCTGTCAAAAGGTTGGCCAAAAATGTTAGTAAAGAGACGTAAAGTCCACGGTAACTTGATTGATATGAAGCAAAAGTTGTAGAGAATTTTACCATTATACAGGAGGAAATAATATCAGCAAAGCGCGATAACGACTTAACAGGATACATGCCATTAAGAAATGGATCGACCATTCTTGATAACGCATCAATATCATGCAGCCTTGGAACAGCCCATCGAACAAGAAATTGCTCTCCTCGAGGCAGTGATCTAGAGTTTGACGATCGAGTAAGAACGTGAAAATTGTAACTTAGGAAAACAGAACTAAAATAACTAGATTGATAAGCAAATATGACAGTTGAAAAAGGTGAGCAAAAGAGTGAATAATGGATATCACTGATTTAAGATTTGCATACCGGTCACAGGACTTCCGACCGGTGAGAAGCTCTAGCATTACGACTCCGAAGCTAAAAATATCACTTTGGTAAGTGTAAGTTCCTAACTCAAATTCAGGAGCACTATAACCATGAGCTGGGAGGAATCGTGCAGCCGACTAAGTAATAAAATTCGTGTTAGCAACAATGTATTTCTCGCAATTTATACATTGAATAAGTTCTCATATGCTAACTAATTCTATGGATGTAGATAAAGTACCTGACTAGATGAAGAAAGCAGCCGAGCTAAGCCAGAGTCAGAGACTTGTGGTTTTAGCTCATTGTCTAAGAGAATGTTAGCAGACTTAAAGTTTTGGTGCATGATAGGCGGTTGACAGGCTTCATGCAGATACCTGTCTCACAAGAGAAATGAGAGAACTTAATATCTTAAATACTACTATTCCATTGAAATCTGTATTGCAAACACAATTCTTCATTCACTCACTCGAGGGCACGTGCAGCTCCAAGTGCAATCCTCACACGTACATTCCATGAAAGCTTCTGATGCATCTCCTTGTCAACATGGAGTGCATCATAGAGCGTGCCGTTTTTGCAATACTCATAAATGAGTAGATATTGTCCATGCTCAGTACAATATCCCACAAGCTCCACAATGTTATCGTGCCGAATTTGGCATATATTAGACACAAGGTTGTGAAATTCATCATCACTCCAATTAGTTGAAGAGGATCCATCCAGTTTCTTAACAGCCAGAAGCTGAAGGGAAAAAAATGTGTAAATATGATTATGGCAGGTTTTGCTGCAATACTCTAACTTGGAAAGTTCAATAAGCTAGAGAAGATTTTGACCCCATCATGAGGAAAGTATAGGTATTAGGTACTTATTTCAGACTGATTAAATTATCTTACCCTCCCACTTGGAAGTTCAGCTCTATAGACACTGCCAAGCATGCCTCTCCCTAGAAGATTATCCTCAGAGAAACTATTAGTATACTGCTGAAGTGACGCAATTGTGAAAACTTTTAAAGAACTTGTGTTCAGTTTTCTAGGTACTCTACTGGGCACTTCAGCTGCCACTATTGGTTTTGCAATCTCCTGAGTTGAAAGGAGTGGAAAAGGAGGGGGAGGCGGTGGTGCAGGGAAGTCATCTATGCTTATGCTCGAACTCTCCGTAAGGTCTTTACGAAAACTCGTGTTAGAGGCATCTTTTCTTTTCCCATTTGTGTCCTGTCTATCATGTAGCCTTGAGGTGGTAAAATCCATTATCCTATCCTTCATTCTGTCTCTATCAAGTGGCTTAAGAGTGGTCTCCCTTGGACCTTCAAAAAAATAGAAGTCTATAAAGACAGCTTTCACGTAATATTACACATGAAAAAAGTAAGGATTGCATAAATTTGACAACAAAGTGAAAAAATTAAAATTAAAAGAAGACAGAGAAGATGGGGTTCGTACCTTTCTCCATGTCATCACCTTCAACCAAGGTCTTTGTAGGTTTAGGCTTATATTTAGAAGCCATATCAGCGTTGTCACGAAGAATCTCGGTGTCTTCTCGATGCTTGCTTCTTTTCAAACATATCGACACGAGAAGACAGAATCCCAATGCTAATAATATTACTGTGCCAATAATAACAATCCAAATTATCCGCTTAACAGAGAAAAAGGTCCTTGCTCCATTCGATCCAGGAGTCCCTGACGACAATGGCTGACCTGCACCTGTCTGTCTGGTTGGTTGTCCCACAGTAACTGGCGCAACAGCAAATGGTGAAGGGGCTAAAGCAGGTGCAGACGAAATTATCGTAGTATTAAAAGGGTTCCCATCTTTTCTGCATATATAACACCAACACAGTTGATAGGATATAATATTTTATTTTAGAGACGGCTAAACCCAGTTAACTAGGAAAGAAGAGAAAATAAGATGAGTGAAATCATGAAAATGCCAATTTGGAAAAATAAAGTCCTTAAATTCACCTGAAATTTGGAATGCCCAACAACTTTGCAGGTATAGGTCCAGAAAATAGGTTGTCCTCTATATTCCTGCATAGCAGAGAGTAATTTTTCAATTTGAAGGACAACAGCAACAACTCCCATCCACTTCAGCATTAAGATACAATCCTTTATTGAATGTGATAAACAAAAAACAAGAATGAAGTTTTTTTGAATCATAAATGAAGTAAGAATAGTACAAATCCGACAAGGGAAGATCCTGTAGAGCGTCGAGCATCCCAGAAAGTTTATTGTTCTGCAAGTGCCTGAAGACCAAAAATTATATATGCATATAACCCACAGGTAAATGTGAAACATGGAGAATTGAAAGTTCTTACAAAGATTAACTCACAATGTAGCAAGGGAGAACAAATCAGCCATCGAGGGAGGCAGCTGACCGCTCAAGTTGTTGCCTGACAAGTCCCTAAATAACAGAATGGTCAGACTCTAACTTCATAGAGGGTACTGAGTTAAATGAAGACACTCACAAGTTATTCAAGCCATTAAGCAGCTGGAAGACATCAGGTATTACCCCGGTAAGAAGGTTATTATTTAGTGACCTGAGGGGCAATAAAGGCAGGCATCATAGTGAGGAAATTGACTAGAAGATTATCTAAAAACTGGCTCCAAGATAATAACAAAATTCGCTCGTCAACAAACTTACAGGTCCATTAGTTGTGTTAGCGAGGCCAATGCAGGGGGAATGCTTCCAGTGAATTGATTAGCTGATAACGAACTAAGTAACGAAAATGACCAATGTTAGTTATGCCAGAAAGGGACCATTACAAAGAGTGCAAACAGTATTAGTTAACAATGATTAGCTGGTAAAATTTTTAAAACTGAGGAACTTGAGAGGAAACTTACAAACTTCTCAGTGTAGCGGGCAATGTAGATGGAATATTCCCTCCAATATGATTGTTGCTAAGATCCCTACTCCATAAAACAGTAGAAAAAACTTCAAAATACTATACATGTATTTATGCAATTAGTATAATGAATAGGGACCCATCATTAAGATTCACATTCACAATGAAGTTGAAAGTGAAACCTACATTGATATTATTGACTCGAATTGGTCCAAGCTAGTGCCTAGCTCTCCTCCCAAATTCAAGCCACTGAGTTGTCTGTGGCAAAAGCAAATGATTGTTGCATTATTAACAGAAAGGAAAATGAAATTAGCTAATAAATGATGAATTGAATTCACATACATCGCTGTTATATTTGAGAATACACATTCAACCCCTTGCCACTTCTCCCCACATGGATCACCTCCCACAAGAATCCATCCTCGCAAAGGAGGGTAGCCAAGAGAAATAAACAATGCATTGATTGCAGCAACTAAAGATAAGAAAAAGAAGAAAATCAATAACAAGTAACATAATGATAGTAACAAGAACAAGATGCAATGGCTAAGGGAGAGCAGGTTTAGTAACTTTTGCATAGTAGGAGAGAGAAGAAAGGAAAACAAAAAAACTGCTGCAGAAGCTATTTTCAATCATTTCCCATTTGGGATTTCTCAATCTTTCCAGATAACCAAACAGAGGGATGCAAAATCTCAACCACTGTCCAGATAAAGTAAAAAGAAAACAAAACTCTTTAGGTATCTGGCTTACCATCGCGGAGGTCAGTATCTCCAAAGCAAAAAGGGTTGATGAAGACCAAGAGCAGCCCAATTAAGATCTTCATGAACAAATTCCAGTTTGGACAACCCATTAGCCTAACAGAGCACTACTCAAAATCCCACTTGAATTTTCTCGTTTATTTTGGTCGCCAATACCTTTTATCTGGGGGGAAACAATCAGCCAAACCTAAGCTTCCCCTCTTTCAAAAACACCATCCAAATAAAAACACTTCACCATCAAACAACCCCAAAACTCCAAAGCATCTAAGATCAAAAACCCACAACCCCACGATGGAGAAAATAAGGTGAAGAAGCACAAAAATCAAGAAAAGGTAAAGATGGGTCAGCCTCCTTAGCCAAACATATAGATTATCTTTCCCCCCCAAGAGACGAAAAGAGACAAGGGAAAAATGAAAAGAAGCAAACAAATACCAAATAGAGCAAAATGCAAGTACAGAGAAGTGAAGGAGGAAGTAATGGAAAAGCCTTTTTTCCCCTTTTCTTTAAATTAAAAAAAAAAAAAAAAAATTGGAATTGTAAGAGCACCCTGTTCCAGCAGAGAAGAAATGGAAAAAGGCGAGACGAGATGCAGAGAAGAAAGAAAGCAAATGTTCACAAAGTGAAGTGGGATATATCCCCTTTTGTTTTGAAAGGAACAAAATATAATTCTTTATGCATGTGGAAATTTGACACTTGCCAACAAAATTGGGGTTTTTATTTTAATTTTGCAAACGGTCGAAATTAGAAGGACACTAATTGGGGACACTGCCCACCGGCTGCTGGGGACCACCCCCCGGGCGCCCTATCCCTTCTTCCTTAAGCTTTTGCTTTCCAACCACCGTAATCGCCGGACGCTATTTCTTTTTTCTTTTTTTTTTTCTTTTTTTCTCCTAATGTATATATAAATTATAGTTTCACACTTCCTAAAATAAATAAATAAAATTATGCTCTCACACAAATTAAGTCCCTTTTTAACTGACTATTTTACGTTTTTTCTTTTTTTTAAGTAGATTCTAATTCATGTTTAACATTTGTCCGTCTGAAAGGAAATTAGTGATTGATTATATTTAATTTTAATTTGTATACTTTTAATAAATTTCAAGTTTAGACACTTGCTGATATTTCAAAAATTTTTATTATTAAAATTTTCATTATACATTTTTTAATTTTTTAAACATATTCACAAATTATATATTCTTACATGAAATTTGTTGTTATCGTTATTTTATCAAATAAAAGATAACTTTAGTAGACCAGATTTAAGATTTATTGAAACTAGGTAGACTATAATTAAACATTTGAAAATATTTAGACTTTAATTGAATAAGTTATTATGGGATCAAAATGATATTTTAACCTAAAATCATCAATATTATTTAAAGTCACAAATTTGTGAAATAACATATTTGAATCTGTTGAGTATATATCTTGTTTGCCGATGTGCGGTTCAACCACAATCACGACTTGTTTAGCATACGCTTTTAGGTAATTTCTTCTGTTTGTCACATATATCACTAATATACTATTGTTTTTTTTTTTTTTTCTTCCTAAATAACTAATATGATATTGTTGTTGAATACTTATTATTATATTATTTTTATCGTAGATCATTGACAGGTTAATAAACATAAATCAAAGATGAGCATAAAACAGCCCATATGTATAAATGAGCAATTATTGATCCAATTAACTGTATTATTTAAATTTATTTTATTGATATAATATATGTATGTGGATGATATGCAATAATTTCTATGATTTGGGTAGTAGTTTTTATGATTTTATTCTAATTGTCTGATTTTAAAAACTGTAAAAAATTAAATTAGAAAAACCATGTACTCCCTCAAGATTATTAAAACTTATTAAATTTGATCGACTTACATTTACTATTTTAATTTATTCTTATTTCCCCTCTTTCTAATATTTTTTCATTCTCTGAAGTTATCTCCTTAAACAAATTGTATATACTCTCTCAAATTTTTATTATTCAATATTTTTAATTATATTTAAGTGCTAATATTTGCCTAATAAAATTCCGAATATATCTTTTATCACTTTTCCCCATCCAAAGTTTTATTACCTTTCACAAACTTTTTTTTAAAATCACTATAACTTGTTTTGCATACTGGGATTTATTTATTTTTCTCTAACATATATATCTTTAAATTCTTTTATTCTTTTGAATGGATTATTTGGGCTAAAAACTCAACTTAGTGTTTGTGGCCCAATTTCCTATCTCACCGGTATAGAATATCAAAATTCACCGATGTACAAATAGTATATATGTAATTGTAGTCATACAACGGTATCTCTTCTCATTACGCGTCTTTTATTAAATATATATATCTTTAGTTCCATAATATTATAGTCTTAACTAAACCAATTTAATTGGATTGTGTCTTGGTATTCTTCCTAATCTTCTTTTATCATAAATCTAAATCTTAGTTGATTTATATATTTTATTTAATTTTTGGTGATTGGTTAAGTTTTATTTTCTTTCTCAAGATAAAAATTAAACAACTTGTATGATTATATTATAGTTATGCATGCCAATATACAAACATTGTGAAGTTGTAGAATTTTTAGTATGGTTAAAAATGAAAATGACCGAAACATATTTAAACTTGTAAATGTGGGACTTGATATATATATATATATAGTAATCTTCCAACCCACTCCAAGAAAGCAGACCTTTAGACATTTTAATTAAGAAATTGAGTTAATTTACTCAAAGTTTCAAACCAAAGCACAGTCTTAATGTCCCCTTGATTCTTATTTCTATCATAAATGATTCCTCAACCACTGTGGTGATTTGGCTTTTGATTATACAAATTTCAAATTATTATATGGTTGGTTTTAACTTAGATAACACACTATTCATAAATTAAAAGCTCTCTAGTTGTTAGGTTTTTTTTTTTTTTTTTTTCTTGTATTTGGTCAAAACACACTAAAAACACTAGCAGATCTCATCATCAGACTAATTCTTTTATTACTTTTCAATTTTTTGTTATCTTAATATCACATTATGTAAATTTACTTTGGGTTGGTTTCATAACATCCTACTGTTTATTTTTTAAAAAAACATTTCCATTTTAATTATCTATTTTGATTAAGTTGCAAAAAAATTTAGTCTCCAATGTTTCCATTTTTCCCTTCAATTTGATCTCAATGTTTAATTTCATTTTTCAAATATATTTCCATTTACTAATTATTAAAATAATATGAGTGCAAGTTAAGTTCAAGTAAACAAGTGAGTTTTTTTCATTTGGTATTGGTGGGTGGTATGTTCATGTGTTCAAATTAAAACATAAATTATTTTGTAGGCAATTTGTAAACTTTATTTCACTTTTTAAAAAAGATGAAATTGAACCTTTTAAATAAGATTATGGACCAACTGAAAAATAAAAAATAAAAAAAAAAATAATAATAATAATAATAATAATAATAATTTTGTCATTTTAATGTTTAGGTCATTTTAAAATTTTATCTTGGTTTTGTAAACCTATCAAGAATTTTGAATTTGCTTTTTTTATTAGCAATTATATTTATTTATTTATTATTATTATTTTGACAGAAAGATTGTTGGAGTGAATTGGAAAAAAAAGTACAATAACTTTTTAAATATAGCAAATATATAGATATAATATAGTGTGTCTTTCACGTTAAAGACATAATTTGCATATAATTATGAAATTAGGTGTACTCAAAGATTCAAAACTAAATAACTTTACAAGTGATGGATAAATCAAAGAACTTTCCACTTGAATTATGGAAGAAAATTTTGTGACCTTTTACAAGTCTCTCTTTCTCTTGAGCAAAAGAGATGTTTGGTGTAGAAGCAACAACAAACCGCAAATACTCTAATACGTTGCTTCTATTTCACTAGACAAAAAAAAAAAAAAGATTTACCTCATCATTATTAAATTGAATCATAGAGTAAGAATTTGACAATTGGTTAAACTTTTAAATTTTTTTAAGTTATATAAGTTTTTTTTTACGAATATAATAAGAATGTAAATTCACCCCTTGTAGACATGTGAAAATATTAATGAAAATGTTGACATGTCAACCCTGAGCATCATTGATTTTTTTCTTTGAAAATATAAATGAGAATGTTGACATGGTCTAACCTTTGAAATTGCAAATCGTATATAGATACCTCAAGAAGGGAGGGAGGAGATTAATTTGCATATTTGGATTAATAATTATTACATTTTTAATGATCATTAACTATGTTCTTAGTATTAGAATTAGTTCATTCAATTTCTTACATAACGACTATTAAACAATCAGTTGCTTAGATCTTCGTTAGATTACTTGCTTTCATTGACTAAACTAATCTATTAATACTTCATTCTTATATATTGAGATTACTTCTGAGAAAATCAAACATAAGATTATTTCTAAATATTCTTAACCATCCCATTTCTACATACATTTGTATTTAAAACATCATTTATTATATTTATTTATTATTTACGTGATAATATCATAATACAGGAAAATTATGGAATCTTTTTTTATTTAATTATGATGGGAATATATATTGAAATGACGCAAAGTGGTGGAAACACACACAAAGGGATAGGAAATATTAAAATATATGCCTTTTTATTTTTTTTTCTTTTTTACAGTAAAATTGACTGCCCAACTTTATGAAAAAGGAAATGTGTACGGGGATTAAGGCATGTATTCGATGTAACTTTTTTATTTTCAAATTACTTTGGTTTTAAAAGATTTCTAGTTGGTTTTAGTTAACTGTCGTGTTTAATGTAACAATATATTTGAAATATATTTTCAAGTGTTTAATTTTTAAAAAAAAAAAAAAGTTATTTTGGAAAAATTTGAAGTTTTTGACAAGTATTTTAAACATTTTTTATCAAAAAAATAAAAATGAGTTTTTTCCAAATGGTCCTTTAAACGTTGGTATTGAGTGAACTACAGTTAATAATAATAATAATAATAATAAGTGGAGTTAAGGACCTCTTATTGAAATATTGTAGTTAGTAAAAATAATTAGGAAAATATTGTGGTTTGAAAACTATTTAGGAAAATATGGTAGTTTGGAGGAGTGAGAAGATTGGATAGTGGAGAGAGGAGATTGGTTGAGACCTCAACCTTTGACCAAGGCAAAGGTCGAGACCTCAACCCTCGACCAAAGCAGTCCTTCGACCAACGCAAGGCCTGTTTCGACCAACGCAAGGGGCCTCAAAGTTTGACCAACGCAAGGCTACCTTCAACCAACACATAGCCACCTTCGACCAACACAAGGCTACCTTCGACCAACGCAAGGTCGAGGCCTCAATCTTTGACCACTGCAGACCCACGGATGGAAACTTTTACAGAGATTTCGTCCTCCACAGGTCCCGTCGCGACTCCGACATGGGCTTGGGAACGATTTCCAACAATGGCTCCACTACTCCGACATGTCAACGATCATCAATTAGCAGAACGAGTCTACGGTTCTTGGTATGTCATTTAAATTCAATTTATCTAATATTTTTTGTGACTTATAGTTAATTTTAAACAACCTAAAATATTAATTTACTAATGTAGGTGGAGAGACCAATTTTGTGTAACTCGGTCAGCTACACATGTAGTGAGTCGGTATAGATATATGCTTGATCTGCTTCAACCTGACCAAGTATGTGAATACTAAACCCATGAATTTTTTATACATATTTTTTTATATACTTATTTAATATTTTTAATATAATATGTTATGTTTCAGATTACTTGGGAGCCTTACTGTTATGGACACTTTGCCCAATTTTTGTACGAGCGGTCAAGACATATGGCGAACGATGAGCCCACTCATATGTTTTCACATTGGTGAATGGCATCTTCCTGATAGGATAATCCGACAGTTTGGTTTCAGACATGATATCCCATCAGAGTGCAATACTGAACCCCTACTACATGAACTGCAGATTGGTCTGAAAAAATTGCACATTTGGTAGTGTGATGGCACTATCGTAGAAGGTTTAGCATTTCGGTTGGGCAATTCGATAGGGATGCAACTCAAGATTACATCCTTTGGTATAATAATATTACGAGACGCTACATTACTCGTCCGGGGGCAGCTTTGGGTCATTTGATATATAATCAAATATTGTCTAATTATTTTTTATTTAAATTTATTTGAAATATTATCTAATTGTTTTGTAATTCACAGAGATCGAGCCATAGTAGTCTTCGTGATGTTGCAAATGATCCAGATCAAGTATTAACTATATGCAATAATAACGCATTTTACATGGAGGAATTACACAACATGTACGATATACCTATTGCACCTCCACCAATTCCTAGGTATAGGGGACGTGCTCGAGCAGAAGAAGATGAGTTTGATGCGGTTGACCATAATGTGGAAGAATTGCCTCCTATGATGCAGACACAAACGCAGAGCCAGACTGGTTATGCCAGTCCGATGATGTGCAACCAGCCTTTGGTTCAGGATGTTGGACCATCATCTTCATACATGCATACACATGGACACGACGTCCATGAAGCGCCTGCAGAGGTACCAGAGCAACCAGATCCACCGGAGCAACCTAGAGTGCAAAGTCGGCGACGCCAACCAGCTCGAAATCGGCGACGTCCGCCTTGTGGGACACATTGAATATTTTTATTATTACTAATTTTAGTGGAAAAAAAATAAATTGTTGTATTAATATTGACACTTTATTTTTATATCGATTGGTTAGTGATAAAATATATGTTTGTTATTATAACGGGTTTTTTTAAATTTTCCGAAGGGGGAAGTGGAAGTGGGAAAAAAACAATTTAAATATATATATATATATATATATATATAAAAGAGAGAGAGAGAGAAAGAAGAAAAAAAAAAAAAAAAGAGAAACGGGCGAGGGTTCAACCCTCGACCAAGGAAAGAAGAAAAAAAAAATTTCCCTCCAAAACCCTTCAAAGAGAGGTGTAAAAAAGACAAAAATATAAAAATATATAAAAGAGAGAGAGGGAGAAAGAAGAAAAAAAAAAAAAAGAGAAACGGTCGAGGGTTCAACCCTCGACCAAGGAAAGAAGAAAAAAAAATTTCCAACTAAAAAAAGGTCATTTACCATATAAAAGGCAAGTTAATCAATTTGGATTGTCCAACAATTTCAAAGTGTCGGCCACGAAAAGTGGGCCATCATATATGGTTTTGGGCCAAGGCCAAAACGACATGTCAAGTTGCCAAATTTCACCTCAAAACGTGAACTCAAATGGGAAAATCCGCCCACCCTAAGTAAGTAAGAGCAATCCCTATTAAATGTCCATGAAACCAAATGATCTATCACCGAATTTTAAGAGTCTAATAATGTTCGACAACGCTCACAATCATAGTAAACTAAGTCATAACTAATTTGATGACAGTCAGACTATCAAATTTGACGAGGCCAGGCCTCATCCGCAATGACTCAAACCTTTGAAGATCAAGCATGCCACACATACAACTGCAACCCGAACCATAAAGCCACCCCTCACGATCCCTTAAGACCCATCCCATCGCCCCAACCCCCATCAGCCGGTCTCCACCCTCCATCACAAAGACAAAGACAAAACATGTGAGGGGGATGTAACCAACGAGCTCCCAGCACCTCCAAACCCTTCTATAAACTCATTATCTAAAGCCTTGAATTGAATATGCAAGCAAAGGGATATCTAAAGCCCAAATTTGCTACATAATCACAAAGAACATAGGAACATCTCGCGATTCCCCATGCTCACGCAACCACGCCAGAATCCCTAAAGCCTAAGATTTTCTCCGTTTTAAACTACATTTGTATTTTATTTAATTTTGATCAGATGGTAGTCTATTATGTGGTAGAAACAATAAAGTTTAAAAAAAGAAAAGAATAAAAGTGCAACAGGGATGATTCTAAAATAAATTCTTAACCTATTATTTATTAAGTAGGAAAGTAAATTATAGTAAGATAGAGAGAGAAAAATCAACCTAACAATCTGTAAGAAAAAATTTTAATTTTGAATATTTTGTGGGATGCATGAGTTGTTGTAGCCGCAGTTGTAAATCTACCGCCTATAAACATTTATAAAAAGTATTATATTATTGGAAAAGTTTTATTGATTTAACCGTGGGTGATACTCTAATGACATCTTCCCAAGTTTTGATACTTGTAAGTTCAATTTTTTCTAGATGATTTGAGGAGAGATGATCAAAAATTGAATAATATGAAACTTGTTGAGACGGAAATAAATAATATTCTATGGGTAATCATAAAAAATAATTATAAATTATTAATGGTTGTAAAATTTGTTGAGATGATATTGTATCAATCAAGATAAATAATATTTAATAATATTTAAATTTAAAAGTTATAATAGTTCGAAAAAAAAAAAGGGAAAAAACCTTTTTTTTTCCTCAAGAAAACAAGTGTAGGAGATTAAAGGATGGATTAAAAAAAAGAATTTAAAAATAGATATCAATTAAAAAATAATTTTTTATTAATATTGTTTAAATCTGAATGACACCCCTTTTTTAAGATTTGTAAAGGATGGAGTAGTTAAAATTTTCAATCCTGTTTTGTTTGAACTAACTTACTTTCTTTTTTAGTATTTTGGCAAATAAATTTTTAATAAAAAGAGAATCTGCACCAAAAATAGATTTTCATTTTTTAAGAAGATGAGGATATGCGAAACAATGGTATTTTTATAATAAATTGGAAATTACATTTTTCTAAATGTTTTGATAATAACAATATTAATAAAATTAATCCGCTATTCTAAATTTCTATTTACAAGCATTTTCCATTAGGGTTTTCTAAATCTTTTCGGATAACCAAGCAGAGAGATGAAAAATCTCAACCACTTGTTATTAATTGTAGATTTTTATTAATTAATTAAATATTTTTTTCATTTAATAAATAAATTTTATATATTTGTATTAATTAAATAAATCTAAATTTTTTTATTAATGTGGATATGGATGAAGATTTTGAAATTATTTTATAATTTATTTGTTTGTTTCAATTACAATTAATTAGCTTAATTTTGCAGTAGATCTAGTATATAATATTTTTCAAAATATGGAGCAAACCCTACGTTGAGATTCATTTGATGAAATTTTGCTAAAAGAAGAAAGAAAAAAAGAAAGAGAAAGAGAAAGAGAAGGATAAAAAAATCGAGGGTGTAATTTCCTCAAATTAATTTAGATTCCAATCTTAATTTGAACTCAGGATAATCTAATCTATATATTATTCTGAAATTAATATATTGTTTAATTTTTATTTTAAATTACCTAAGATAATTAAAATTTCTCTCCTAAACCCTTCATAGTACAATTTTAATCTACCTTCATGCTATATTTAATTCCAAAAATTTTTTATTTCAGCCCTTAGATAGTTAGATTTAGCAAATAGAAAAACAACAATCACAATCATTTCTTCTTCTTCTTTTTTTTAGAAAAAAAAAGTACATATGAAAAGCTAGGTTAACTATGACAAAATTTTTTTAAAAATAATAATAAATCAATTTTTTTCTAAAAAAATCAAATTTGTTAATTTAAAGGAGAAATCTTAGGAATAATATGCTTTAAAAAAAAAAAAAAACTGAAAAGAGTAGAAAGAAGGGAGAGTGGGGGGAATACGAAGAAACAATAATAACAGCAAACATTTTCTTTTTTGTTAAATCTAAATTCAAACAAATTTTCTAAATTTCTCCGAAGATACGATATCAAATTATCTTAGATGTTCAATTAAGATTAAATTGATTTTATTTTCCACGTCCCAATAGGATTTGGAGTTCTTGTATTTAAATAGGTGTGGGAGAAATTCACAGTGGAACCAAAAACTCTCTCTTTAATTTCCTCTCACCAGCAGCTCCCTACAGCCACCATCTCCGGCAACCATTCCACGGCGGGACGATCCACATCCACCGGCGAAATGGTATGTTTTGTAGTTTCCTATTCTTTGGTTTACATAATTAGTGAATTTCTTAGTATGATATTCTTTACTTAGTATTAAACAATCTTTATCAGGATAATTATCTCAAGATAATTAGAATTTTAAAGAATTTAAAAGAAACAAGTTTTTTATATTTTCAATTTAGATTTCTTTAAACACAATCAATATACTGCAGTCTGCTTGTCTTTATCTAATGCTTTTTTTTTTTTTTTTTGTTAGTTATTTACGATACCAAAACTGCACAACCCCTTAATTAAGGATCCTACCACCGTTGACCCAGAAAAAAACGAGTAAGCAAATTATGTTAAATACGATTAATTTGAGTTTCATGTATATTAATTAATGTAAATTTCACTGACTAATATGGCTTAATTTTTTCATTGTTTTCCTTTTGAATTAGGCTGACATGGAGAACACCACTAAATGTTATATGTGATCCTATTTATTTTTACAACTTTGTATTCCTACCTATACTTACCATTCTTGTATTCAGTTGGTTAGTATATACTTGCTTTAAGTACTAAGGACCTGTTTAATTTTGAACTCGTCCGTGCAACACTATGGATTATGGTTATGGATTGTGTTTATTTATTTATTTATGTTAAATACTCTTGAAATTTGATACTAAGTTTCAATTATATCTTTAAACTTAAAAAAATAGAACAAGTTTGAATGTTCATAATGATGAAGATATTATTATTGTTTGACATTAAATAAATTATATAAGTTTTTGTGATTTGAAAAGGGAAAATAATTCTTTTTTTAAAAAAAAAAATCTTAATTTTGTTTACCACCCAAAAGATTTTAATGAAATTTTAAAAGAATTTTTGTATGAATCTAAGGAAATTAAAAGGAAAAAAATTATTTTACAATTATATACTAATTATAATTATATAATATATTGTAAGCTAAAGAAAAAAATCTTAAAACAAAATAGGTTGTCACTCTCTCTTTTTTTTTCGTTTGAAAATCAACCCAAAATATGGAGTTAATTTTAGGTCCTAACTTATACCTCTAAATCGATTAATATCAATTTATACTGTTTTGTTTGAAGATAATAATAATAAATTGAAACGACCCCTGATTTTTTTTTTTTTTTTTTTGTACGACTAAATATTTAAGCTTACATCCATAAATTTGAAACTACAAACAGACTTTTGTTCAATTACGCAAAGGAATTATGAGTCATCGTGAGTCATCGTGAGTTTAATTACAATGTTTATTCTTCATTTTAACTTTTCTTATATGTTAACAAGATGTTTTATTTAAAAAATAATAATAATAAATATAATTAATTAATTAATTAATTAATAAGCGAGATGAAATTTAACCTTCTAAAAGATTACGGACCAACTAAAAAAGCAGCGATGAAAGAAATTTGTCATTAATGTTTAGGTCCTTTTTAAATTTTCTTTACGTACAAAATTAATAATTTTCAATTTATTTTTTAGTGTACTACTTTAAATTTTCTTTACGTACAAAATTAATAATTTTCAATTTATTTTTTAGTGTACTACTTTTTCTTTTCTTTTTTTTTTTTTTTTTTGGACAAAAAGATTGTTGGAGCGGATTGATGTAAACAAAAAAAATAGAACCTTTTTTAATATAACATATATAGAGATATAGTGTGTTTGTCACGTTAAAGACATAATTTGCATACAATTATGAAATTAGGTGTTAATGATTCAGAACTAAATAACTTTACAAGTGATGAACAAATCAAAGGACTTTCCACTTGAATTATGGAAGAAATTCTGTGACCTTTAACAAGTCTCTCTAGCAAAATAAATGTTTGGTGTAGAAGAGACTACAATAGATTGCTTGTATTTCACTGTATAAAGAAGATTCACATAATCATCCTTAATACATCATAGTTCAACTTTGAAATTATAGATTATTAATTGTAAAGTAATTTTTGAGAGTGAGAGTTAGTCGATCTAAAACAAGTTCAATTAATTAAGATATATTTTCAATCAAAATGTTGAGGATGAGTTTTTAAAAAAATTATAAATATATATATATATATATATATATATATATATATATATTTAAAAATTATTAAATTAATATAAAAAAAATTTAGACTTCTTTTTTAAACCGTCACAACCAACATAAGAATGTTCACATCAACTCAGTGCTCATGTCAATATCATCATGTAAAAATGTCAACTTTTTGCATCATTAGTTATTAATTATGATTATTATTTTTAGTTCAATATATAGCTACAAAGAAAAGAAATCCAACCATAAATTTTTAAATGATAATAAGTGTGTTATTTATTGCTTTAGTATCATTCAAATAAGAATGTGAACTACGCAAACTATCTACATTCATTTGGTTTATTTCTTGACTCTAATTTGAATTTGAATTAATAGTTACTAGATTTTTAATGGTCATTAATTATGTTTTTATCGTTAGAATTAGTTCATTCAATTTCTCATCTATCATCACTCTAATTAAATAATCAAGTAATTTAATTTTCATTAGATTACTTGCTTTCATTGGCTAACGTAATTTATTAATACTCCATTCTTATTGAGATTAATTCTTACAAGATCAAACATTATAGTATAAAACGCCATTTAACATATTTATTTATTATTTATGTGATAATATCATAATCCAGGGAAACTATATAACATTTTTTTTTTTTTTTTTGTGATGGGAATATTAATGACTTTGACAATAAGACATACATGTACACAGAAAGGATTAGAAAAGAAAATATATGCCTTTTATTTTATCTTTTGTTACCAAACTTTATCTTTAATGAAAAATAAAAGGCATGTATTCAATCTATATCTATTAGTTTTTTCTTTTTTCTCTATTTTTCTTTCAATTGAATATTTCAAATTATTTTCAATTTAAAAGATTTATTTGTTAAATTGTTGGTTATATTTAATTGTCCTAGTTGGGGTAAGTGTTGGATTTTATACACAATCTCAAGGGGTTGTAGAAAAGAATAATGAGCAAAGTACAAAAAAAATAAATAATAATAATAATAATAATGCTGGCCATTGCATTTGTGTCATTTTAACAATTATTGAAGTGTTTTCTTCAAAATTAATTAATTAATTCCATGTTTGTTGTCTATTTCTTTTATTTACAACATAGTTGAATCAGTGTAATATCATAAAATAAAAAAAGAAAAAAAAAAGATGAAATTAAATTGATAGTAGCAACTTTTACATTAACATAAGTTTTTTTTCCTTGTTTTCGTTGGCTTGCATTTTGCCATTTCAATTCACCCTAGCGTATATGGCTTTTGCTAAGCCTCTCGTATTTCATATTGACCCTGAAACTTGTCGCAAATTCATTAAAAAGACATTTAGTTAGAATAAATTCACTGGCTGTTAATGATTCATATATCTTTCTTACCAACAGAAATCCCTTTAAAGCTATTATTTGTTATGGAAACATGAAAGGCATTCAAATTGGCCTATTAGCTCAGTTGGTTAGAGCGTCGTGCTAATAACGCGAAGGTCGCAGGTTCGAGACCTGCATGGGCCAAATATTTATAATATTAATTTTTGTTTTGTCAATAGGCACAACAAGAAAACAGATATTATTAGTTCCCATATAAAAAGGAAAGTTCATGACCAATTCGGATTCTTCTCCAGCAATCCAAAGTGTCGGCCGCGTTATATATGGTTTTTGGGCCCAAGGCCCAAACATATTCAAGGCCCACATCGAGGATTGGCAATTAAAAAAGAAGGCGGTGACATGATTGGTCTGTGAAGTTGCAAAATGACCGAAGATGAAGGTTTAGGGATATAATTATTGGTTGTTGTTTCATCAACGTTGTGATAATTAATGTATAACTGTGTTGTCTTGTGGTATCCCCACCCATCCACTGCTTTACACACCATTTTCCTTTATAATTTCCCTCTCGTGTCTATTTTAATCGGACCACTCGTTTCAGTACATCTAATTTTTCAAATCATATGTTTCGGTTTAAGCTTGGCTTCATTGATATGGATCTATTCATATTAGTAGTGGGAGATTCGAATTTTTAATTTAAAAAAAAAAAATTCTATCAATATTAAACATGTGATTAAATGATTATTTGGTGAGAGCCAATAAATTGAGTAAGTATGTATTATTAGTGGAATATTTATATATATATGTTTAAGGTTGAAAAGAAAAGATAGAGAGTTGGAGAAATTCACATGTTGCTGACAATCTGCCGCCCATTACCATGTCTCAAATCTCACTTCACATAAATGGAATGATGGGCACACATCACAAACCCCTAATTCCTTTTTTCTTTTTTAAATTAATTTATGTCCTCTCAGGTTTTTTTTTTTTTTTTTTTTTTTTTTTAATTACTTAATCATTTATTCTATTACATACATCAACCCAATTTTATATTATTTTAAAATGCAACTTGTGAAGTTTTAAGAACAATACAGTACTCGAAACCGTTTAAGTTACACTCGTTTTTTGAGTTTTATTTTATTATTTAATTATAACTGATCAACAAAACAAACATTTCATCTTTTTAAAATGTAAAAAGATTAGCGTAAGTTGGTGACTATTAAAAAAAAGTGACACATTTTTATTGGGTTGCACCCAAATTTTTTCTTTGTAATAAAAATTTACAAACATTCTTAATATCCAAGTTGAAGAGATGATTAAATTAATACCTTATTAAAAATTAATTAAAATATTATTTATATTTCAAATTTAAAGTATACGAATTTCAAGCAATAGAATACTTGAAATGAAATATATAGATACACACTATATATACATCTAATAATTTCAAGTATATATAACTTAATTAGCAACAATTGTGATTTAAAAAAAAAAAGATTTTGTTTTAATTCCTAATTTAGTCTGAATAAAGAAAAAGTTTAGCCATCCTCATTAATTCATTTTTCATAAATTATTTCCAAAAGTTTGACATCATATAAACAAGTGTATGCATTTATATAACTGAAAGTCACATGGATTTGGTTAGATTTCAGCTTTAAAATAAAATATTAAATATTATAGAGAAATAGAATATTCAACTTTTTTTTTATAACTATTTAGACAACAATTTAGTTTTATATTTTAAAAAATTATGTTTTTTTTTTTCTGTTTTCATATTTTTCACACACAATTCTCAAAAGTCAAATGATTATAAAGGTCAGGTTAGAAATTAAAAAATTAAAAATATTTCCTTATCATTCATATTTATTAGTTTAGTATTGGATGATTTATCGACCTACATGGTCAAATATATTACTTACTATAAAATATTTTTTTAAGAAAAACAAAATAGCCAGTGCATCGAAATATATACATTTGCTTATTTATTTATTTATTTATTTTGGTTTTGTTTCCCATTAATTCGTTCAATCCACCGTAGCTGATTCTGCCTTTAAAATTAAATTCCATTGACCTCTTACTCTCAATTCCCAAATCTTCCACCTCCCCTGAAAATTACAATGTTCCCCGCCGCCCACATCTTCTGAAGGCCGCCGGCACACATGGGTTGCTGTATTAGTTCCGGCAAATCCTTCCATTCAGCTAACAAATTTCATCGGAATTCTGACAATGGAAGCCGAGACCCGCCGTCTTCCATGGAGGAAGAGACCGTCAAAGAAGTGCTCTCTGAAACGCCTGCTCTGAAACCGCCGCCGTCGCCGCCGAAAAAGAGTTTTCCACCGGAAGAAGACAAAGCCCAAAAACCTGTCGGTGATGAGATCGAGAAGAAGCTTTGTGAAATTCCCATTAACGGAATTGCACAACCACCTTCTGAATTCTATGAAATTTCCCATCCGAACGACTGTCTCTCAGTCTCCGCCGATCAAATGGACGGCGGCGGAGAGGTTCATCAGACGGTTCTGAAATCATCGCCAGTGAAATTGACGAAGAATCAATCAATTTCCCGAGACGTTGAGTTAAAAAGAGAAATATCGCAGAACAGGACACTGACCCGGAGATCTGACCAGTCGCCAGTCCGACGAAACGGCACCGTTGGGTCGATGAGAATGGTTCATAACAGAGACACGAGTCCGGCAATGGCGCGGCGAGGATTGAGAGCGGAGCCTCCCCGGAGAGACCCAGATGAGAATTCCAGCCGGAGAACCCGATCGCCGGCTACCGCGCGTCCCGACGGCGCAGGGTCTAGATCTGCCTTGAGTCGGACCCCGTCAGTGAGAAAGTCCGGCAAATCATCGCCCATTAGGGCGGCGACGGCGACGGCGACAAGTCAAAAAGTAGTAGAAGAAAACAATATCATAGATGGAAAATTCAACACTCAGATTGAGTCACTCGAGAACCCTCTGGTTTCATTAGAGTGCTTCATCTTCCTCTGATTTGTGTCGGTTTCACTGATTTTCATTTTTCTTGTTTGATTTTGTTTAAGTTTTGAGTGAATAGTGATGTAAATTTAACCATTACGGCGGTGGGTCGCCGGAGAATTCATTGAAGGTCACGAGTGAGGTTTGTTGGAAATTGAAGCACACAATTAATTTTCAAATTAGAAGTAAATTAACGTAATTAGATTATTGTTAATGATGTGATTTGAATGAGGTAAATGAGGAAGGCGACATAAAAGAGAAGACAAAATCCGCCGCATAAATCACTGTTCATCACATGATTTAAGAGGGGGAATAGGCTGTAAAATATGTTAATCACATTGGTGGATGGGTTTTAGTTTTAAGTAAACTCCAAAATGGGCCATGTTCGTGGCACAAGTTTGTAGTCTAAATCGAAACTTGTTTAATTTTTAATTGAAGATTATTATCTTGAGAACCTTCCAATTCTAAGTAATACTCCTCTTGATTTGGGTCTCTACCCCCAAACTGATGCTTAACTTTACTCTTCTAAATTGCCAATCTACTTATAATTGAAGTTCCAAGTTTGGAATTATTGGTTGCTCAATATATATGCACACTTTGGGTAGAACTCCATTTCTTCACTACCATTCAACACACACAGCTAGAATCAGAGAATTTACCCATCTCAATCAAAATTTCTAGTTTCGTATCAATCACAAATTCACATTAATAGAATAAAAATTTAAAAATATTTATTTACAAAAAGTACGAATAGGGGCAATCCTACAGATAACCCAAAATATTGGACTTAGAGTGAAATAAGATTTAACCTACTTTCTAAATTTTAAGTTTTTTTTTGCCTTCTACGGTTCTTAAGGGATACAATTTTATCCTAATCAACCGACTTTATCGAGAAATATTACTTTTTTTAGGCCAAGAGATTGATACCGAGCTCTCGAATCAACTTATTGGTCTTATGGTATATCTCAGTATGGAGGATGAGACCAAAGATCTGTATTTATTTATAAACTCTCCCGGTGGATGGGTACTACCTGGAATAGCTATTTATGATACTATGCAATTTGTGTTTGTTTTCGCCATATCCAACAAAACGTCATGCATGCATATAAGAAGAAGGCAAACAAAATTCATTCTAGCGCCCATAGCAACAACATCATAAAAGAAAAATGCAAGAAAATGCGAACCCATTCGCAATAGCAATTGGGGAAAAAGTGGAGGAAAGTGAAAAAAAGAAAAGGTACTTTGGTAATGTGGACGGAAAATAGCATTAACAAAATAACAAAATTTAAAGTTTCAAAAAGTTGGCAAAATCCATTTTGAGCTTTTATTTTGAGGCTTCTATACATAATTGTTAAGTTATATCTTAAGACATTGAAGACTTTTTGTATAACATCTTTTCAATTGTGAATGCTTAGTTTGTAAGTTATTTTGTAAAGGTTATGTAGTATAAAGCATGAGGCATAAGCACTTGGGGGTTAATAATAGTCTACTAGTTAACAAAACCCATGTTGTAAACAAACCACATATTAAACATAGATTCAACTTCTAAACTTTAAGTTACACAGAAGCAAACTAGCCGGTAACCTAAAGTACTCGTAGAATTATACATAAATTCAAAATTTTGGAACCTACCAACAATTTACTTGACAAGATTACAAAAATAATGTCAGGATTGTGTATTGTATGTCACTTTCTTAATTATAAAAATAAAAATAATAATAAGAATAATAATAAAAAAGGGTTATGATATAACAAAAATTTGAATTGAGAGCATGGGAAGAATGAAGTTGAAATTCAGATAGAGTTGGGAGGGAAAAAAAAAAAAAAAAAACACTCCGTTTTAAGGCCGTTGGAAATAAGGCACAGCTAAGTGTGTGGTGGTCCAACGCCAATTGGATCCATTCCAACACTAAATACCAAACCAAACTTGTGGCTGCTTTTGGTAAGTGGTAACTTCAATTAATTAAATCTTTTCGTTTTTAAAAAACACCAACCTTTTATTCAAGAAACAGAAAAAGGTGAAAAAACAGTTTCCCTTTCTAGTGGAATCCTATGGAAATTGAGGGAGAAGTATTTTGAGTTAGGAAAAATATTTGGTTCATCTCCAAACTTTATCATTTTTTGTGGAGTTCGTTCTACCGTCTAATTGCAATTTGTTGTATAGTAAAATTTTTGTTCTTTTATTTTTATGTAATTGAAGGTATTGCACAAAAATAAATATGACTTGAACGGAACTCAAATATTACATTTTGTGTTAAGTTAGGGTTTGAGATTTAAATTTTGAAGTTGAGTAATTATGATGTTATTGGGTTTGTTTTTCAAAAGCTTTTTGGGCCATTTTCAATGCATTTCCAACGTCTATCTCAAATATTCAGACAACAAAGTGGTTTTCATTGTTTTGTGTGTCAAATAATTCCCACCAAAAGTTATAAATCTCCATGCAATGTAATCAACGAGTATAGTGATTGTAAGGACATTATTCTAGCTAGTTTATTTCCTTTGATGTCCATTTATAATCCACTACACATCTAAAGAAAGACTACACCTCTTTTGTAGGACAAATATTTAATAAAAACAACTTTAAGTGATTGTTTTAACTTCTCTAGCACCTTCTTATGATTTTCTTCCTATATAATTGTTATTTCTCTTTCTAAAATAAATATTTTGTAAGTGTTTGTTTTGACATATCGAATTTATTTTTCAGTACTGTTGTCCATGCATTCAATCAACTAAAACTATAAATTTTTGTTTATAAATAATTCTTTAATGTTGTTGAGCTCCATGTCATTCTTAAATGATACTAACGTAGTTGACTCATACCATATATTAAAGAAAACATTTCAATATGAGAAATAATAATCAAACTTCATAAAAGTCAATGTGCTACATGAATCATATAAAACACTCCAAAGAAGTCTTTTTTTTTTTTTTTTTTTTTTTTTT
>QLSR01000227.1:1988881-2081904 GCA_031780015.1 Citrullus colocynthis
GAAGTTTTTTTTTTTTTTTTTTTTTTTTTATTGGCCAGCTTTTAGGTTGGTTGTTCAATTGAAAGGAAGTAAACTAAGAAAAAGGGTAGGAGACAAAAAGGAGAAAATTATGAAAGAAAAAGGAAAGATTATGAGGCCCAAATGAATAAGAAGCCCATTTCAGTTGAATTGGGCTCGGTTGCACATGAACCCCATATTTGTACATAGTTCACATCCCTAAGTTTCTTTTTTCTAGAAAAAAAAAAAGATAATAATAATTTTTAGGTTAAGATTGCTTATTGGGTAGAAATAACGATTTAGTCTCTAAATTTTAGTTTGTAACGATTTAATTATTGAACTTTCAAAATTTTAATAATGTAGTTCTTAATTTTTAATTAGTTCCTAATACTTTCAAATTTATAACAATTGAGTCTCTATTATGAAAATTCTTGTAAAACTTCATTGTCAAATTTGATTATGTAATAATCTTAAAATTTTAATGGTATTTCATGAAGGGGACTACATCGTTGTTGACAATATTCGGGATTGTGTCATTAATAGCATCATTGTATATTCTCTATTCATTGCAAGTTGGTTATTCATCAACACGGGTTTAGCTTACGACATCTTTGGATGCCCTCTTCCAAATGAGTATTTTACAAGAGTGTGTTTGTGTGGAGCTTACTAGTTCTCATTTCCTTTATTTTAAATTGAAATAAATAAATAAATAATGAGAACTAGTAATTTATTGAGAAATTATTTTAATTGACAAAATTGTGGAAAATATTTACAAATAATAGAAAAATATTATAGTCTATCGCATTCTATTGCAGATAGATAGTAAAATTTTGCTATATTTTGTAAATATTTTTGTTCATTTTTCTATATTTAAAAACAACCCGAATTTATTTCAACTTTACAAAATGAATACACTTTTAACCCACATTTCACATTTCATCAAGTTGGTGTTATGCTCGCATAATTGTGGTAATTTCTACCTTAAATTGTGTATCAACCGCTTCTAAAAGTGATATTGTGCATCATTTTCTACCTTAA
The DNA here is from genome assembly GCA_031780015.1 of Citrullus colocynthis. NCBI lineage: Eukaryota > Viridiplantae > Streptophyta > Magnoliopsida > Cucurbitales > Cucurbitaceae > Citrullus > Citrullus colocynthis. The sequence continues at coordinate 1,989,917 of QLSR01000227.1, forward strand.
ATGATAAAGTTGCAAGATCTAGGAAAATAGTTATTATATTTAAAATGTATTTGTATAAGAGCAAATTACTTTTATGATTTTGTAACCACGGATATATAAGCTACATAAAGTAGCAATGTTTGATATTTCATGAAATTTTGGTTGCTTTTAGTAAATATCTCAATGTAGTGCCTACCTATGTATAAAGATGGCCACAAACGCCTCCTATTTCAATTAAGCATCCAGTGTGCAACTGGTCCAACATAAAGTTCCTTTCTTTTAAAATAATTTTTTTTAATTTAATAAAAGACTATACTACATAATATTGTCACATCTATTCAGCCATACATTCAATAACAAGAACCAAAGTGGTTTAAAGTTTCATTAATAAAATTATAAAATAACGGCATAAGAATACACCAATTACCATCTCGACTCAAAGATTAATGATTTAATCTTTCACCTCTTCTAAAATTGAACTTGCAAAAAAAAAAAGGAAAAAACAATGGTAAGCAATAAGATATGTGTAGTAGCAGCGATGATCTTACTCAATTATCTTTCGTTAATCAATATGTAAAATTTTCTAGCTATAGATATGACAATTTTAGCACTATACCAACATCATTATATTTTAATATTTGTTAGTTTGAACATAACTCAATTGGTTTAAGAGATCCAGTCGATCAAAAAATTAAAAGCTCTAATCCACCTATTTGTTAAACCTAAGAAGGAAAAAAAAAAAGTTATCTTACCACCACTACTTGCTGACTCGATAGAGAAGTTTTTATATTTGTAAAGAAATCTGTTATCAGCACTTTATTTTTATTATTGAATTGAATATATCATGTAATACTTATTACCTTCGATCATACGACTCAGTATAAATGGCAATAATTCTTCATACATTCAAAATTTTGAGACTTAAGGTTCTCCTGCAAACAAAACCAAAAAGCAAACAGAAAAAAGAGGGTAGGTGGTCTGAAAAGTCTAAAGACAGGTTCAAAGAAAGGAAATAAAATAAGAATAAGAAAGAAAGAAAAGGAAAAGAAAAAAAAAAGGAGTAGGTCATCTCCAAATAAGTAAAAAAAAGACATGAAATTGTACCATTATTATGATTGAGCTTGTATTTCCATTTTGATTTACACCGTAAAGAAGTTCACATCGCTTTTAAAAATAAATAAATAATCGCTAAGCTAACAAAGAAAAGATATTGAAGAAAATCCAGCAGAGATTCTATTGATGTCTGTGACATTGGAAATCTAAAACGTGGAACTTTTTCTATGTTTTAGCCAACACACTTTCGGCTTCGAACAGTAAAGTAAGTTTTACCCAATAACATAAAAAGTCATTTTCCTATCACCTAAGCTTAAAAAGCAATACACCGATTTAGCATGCTTCAATCCAAGGCCAACTTCATACTTTTCCAATTCTTTTGCATCATAATATGAGGTAGAATAAGAAAGCAAAATCAATGAGTCCAGGGCTTTAGTTTGAAAATTTTAACTTCGAAATTTTAGGATGAGAGGAATACCGTCCAAATCCTGGTTGAAAAATGAGATATTATTGAAGCTGGATGGTTGCGATGTCTACTCTACCACTGAGGTCTGATCTTAAAATCTCCACCCTCTACCATCTGTTTTACTGAAAAACAAAATAGCAAAACAAAATGATATCATTGGTTCATAACAATTATTAGAAGTACTTGCACAAATGATAATAAAGTTGAAGTTAAAATGTCATTTTGGTCTTTGTAATTTGCAATTCATTTTTTTTAATTGTTGTACTTTCAATGAATCCTTTTTTTAGAAAAGATTAATTGCCTTCCCTCAATATATTTTAGAAGACATCTACATTGCGAATTTTCTTGTTAGGAAATTATTATAATTATTCAATCAACTTTGACTAAAAATATGAACTTCAAATTACTAATACTTAAATTTATCTGAATTTAAAATTTGAAAGAACCATGACTAAAATGCAATGAAATTCAAAATACATAGACAAAAATCATATTTTATTTTAACCTATCTTTTATTATATAGAAAGTGAAATGGACAAAAGATAGCGAAAGGAGCAAAAGAGCAAAAATATAGAAGATAGATATTCGCTGAGCGAGAGAAAGTAATAAAATGACAGAAAATTCTGATAAGGCACCGGTTGTTGCAGAGAGAATCTGCAGAAAAGGTAGAAGAAGACCGAATGGCGTTTGTACAAATGGGAAAACGATCTTGCAAGGGAATGGCAAAGGCATTAATGGTAGCCAAATGAGATTTGAAAAAAAGGAGAATTTGGAATATGGACCTTCCATACCCTACCCCCAATCTGAACATCATCAACAAAGCCTTTATTGGGAGGATCAGTCCCCTGTATCACCCCCACCTATGATCTAGACACGTGGCATTTGGGGGTCCACCCAAAAAAATCCTATCCCCAGCTTGTGGCATTAAAAAAAAATGAAAAAAAAAAACTGAAGAGTGACCCCACCATGAGAAAATAATGTCATGTGGATGACTTTAGTATAGCTGAAACCAGGCCATTATCTAAAGACTCAACTTTCTATAGGATAATGACCCTACAGAAAGGTAATTGAAAGAGAAGACAAGGGTCACATAGTTGGCTAGAGTGACAAGTCATTAGCCAAGGGATGACCCTCATTTCCCTTTGCGGCATTATGTAATTCTGCACAGTGGGGAGGGCGATGGCAAAAGACCCCAAGATTCTATGGGGGAGAGAGAGAGAAAGAGGTGTACAGATGAGGAGGTGGAGTGAGACAAAAAAGAGATTATTGGTTAAATGGAAAAGTAAAAGGGCAATGGAAAAGAGCGTGTGAGAGCTATAAGACCTAGAAATCCTATAAAGTTACCAAGATGAATCGCGTTTCTCCATTTTGCCTGGTATAGGAGACAAATCAGTGGATAAGATGGCCAAACACTGATTTGATTGATCAATACAACTGTATCGTTTCCATAGACAGCATTCTACACTAATTTTTGGTTCGAAGTAAAACACACCTCTAATTCCTAGATTTTTAAACAATGCTTTAATCCTTGTATCTCTAATTCCTACCCTAAATCATTTTATTGTCAACATTAAATAGTACTCAACATTAAATAGTACTCACTATTTCATCGTAGGTGTGTATTTCTTTTTTCCTTGAAACAGTGCACTGCACACAAGCCAAAATTCAAAATAAAAAAACTAAAGAAGTGTTTTGACCTGTTGACTTTCTTTTATTCTGAACCACAAGGCTCAGTTTCTGTTAAGTGGGGTTTTGGACTAATACCCCACAGGAGTCCTGCAGCAGCATTTTTCTGTTAAATTCATAACGGAGAAAGGGTTTGAATTTTTATAATCCTTTCCTGTAAAAAATTGTACTTTATTTTTTATGAATGTTCAAAAGGAAATTTATTCCTCGCTTTTTTAAAAGAATGAATCTATTTAGGAACCGTAGAGAATGGTTAAGGAGTTTAGTGGAACATAAATATTTTTAAGCCCGTGAAAGAGGCAAAGACAGAAGACATACCGTTGAACATAGTCACCTTCCTTCGTTACTTTTGCCGCAACAATATTCGATACTGATATGTCTCTGTAGGCTCTCTGCCCACTGCAATTGCTATTAGCTCTCCCCCTCTCTCTCTCCTATCCTTCTCGTTCTCTGTCTTTATCGCTGTAGTTGATGGAATGTGAGCATTCCAACATGACTCCAAGGAGAAAAGGCCGATCATCGTAGAGGCTCAACAGAAACCGCGCAGCTTCATTGGAAGGCCAAAAGATTACGCTTTGCCCTTTCTCATTTCGCGTTCCTCCTGTATACAAAAAGGTGAATCTTCTTTTGTTGTTTTGGTTCTGACACTCCTGCAGAAACCTCAGATTGCAACTGTTGATGTTTGTCTCTGTGTCTGTGAATCCTATATAATCTTCCTCAAATACCCAGAAACTATCGCAACCTGCTCTTCATTTCAAGACATTTTTGGGATTAGCAGTAGCATTTTAGAGGTTGACGCTGTATAAATGGGCTTTGTGGGAGGCATAGAATGGATGAATACTTACAGTAGGAAGCAATTCAGGAAACTGTTCTGGAGGATGAGAGCTGCGATGAAGAAAGCCATCAAGAACGGAGGCAAGCAGCAGTTCAAGTTCCAGTATGATCCTTGCAGCTACGCTCTAAACTTTGATGATGGATTTTGCAAATTTGAAGCTGTCGCAACTGAAACACCTGCAAAACTTCAAACTTGTTCAAATTTGAATCACTCTGCCATGTGGGTTTTTGTACTTTTGGTGAAATCTGAGTGAATTTTCTTGATAGGCAGATTGACTCTTTGCCTGTTCATTTTCATCTTCATTCTTGATTAGAAGCCATCTAGTTCCATTTCTGTATATCTATGTTTGTGGTATGATCTACAGTTATTAATTGGTTTTTGTTTTGATTTTGTTTTGAGGGAAAAACTGATCCCAAGGTTTTCGTTGTCATCCTTGATCTATCCACTCCTTCATTTCAGGTTCTTCCATCTCCTCGTGGCAATCTAAGTGTCTAGTATTTACTAATTTACTTTCGCAGACAACCCCAGTTCTTGGGTGGGCGAAAGTTAATTTCTGACGGCTGAAATTGAACATCTCTCATGAATCATGATAAGCTTTTACAAAGTTGTAAAGCGCTATAACATGCGCGAAAGGAGGGGGGAAATGCTATTTTACGATGATGCTAACAAGTTACAGTGTTGGAAGGAAAATGAAAGTAGAATTACAATTATTTTGAGTTCTTGATGTTGATAATACAAGTTTTAGCAAGTTAAATTGAGCTCATTTTGGTATAATTATTTCTAGTTAACAGTCCTGACCTACTCTGAAAAATCCTAAAATCTTTGTCACAATTTTGGGTGTGGGCCCTCTTCAAACCTAGCAATGACAAACTTTGCGGAATTCAAAGTTTGATAAAATCATACTAACAAATCTTCCTACGGGGCCATAATTCACCATTTGCAACTAAGTGTTGAAATGGTCGATTCTATCAGGAAGTTTCAGAAAAGCAAAAGATGTTTGTAAAATGTTATCATAAAACTGAAGTTCCATTTTGAGATTCAATTTGAATTCCATCTTTAAGATTCTGAAAGGTCCAAATTTGAATGCCAACTTCAATCACAATGTTAAATTGAAGAACTAAAAAGTTGATGATAATCTTGACCCTACTTTCGAGGTTACACATACGAGGAGAAAAATTCCAGCTCTAGTTTTCAGCACAAAGAAGTGAAACTAGAACCATATAGTATTGGCCATATTTAGACTTCCGTTACTCCCTTTCTTGGCGAGGGGGGGCTGTAAGGGAGAATTATATTGATGAATCAAAAAGTAGAATACGGGGGAGTGTAAGGAATATGAATGAGAAGGAATAAAAAACGGAATGGAAACAAAAATTATGATATTGCATTGATGTGAGAAGATTAATATAGATGTGATTTGCAAATATCTGTGAAGAGAATCAAATTCGACCTTGTATGGAACCTGCAGAGAAAAAATAGGAACAAACGCCCAAAAAGAAAGGTAGACCATAGTAACATTAAGGGATGAGAATAAAATTATTCAACCTTTCCAAAATGGAACGGTGCACAGTTTTGGTATCGAGCCCAAAAATAGGGAATCATTCCCTCTTTCTCAATAAATTTGTTAAACTGTGAAATTAAGAGAGTGCTTTTCTATCATATGTCCCTATTTCCCGCAATCAAAAAGCAACAAATAACTTATATCGGCCAACGAATAAAGCATTGCCGCACCGAAGCATTTCGAAGATACAACAAATGTATAACGAGACGAAGAGAATCCAGTCAAACTAAAATAAAATCGGTCCATTTTAGGTTTTTTCAGCCATTACACGTTGTTTGGTTCAGAATGACTAGTGTCTTATGCTCGAAAGAGGTATTGTTGCATCCTTGCTTTCGGAAGAGAGGTAGAGAATCCTATGACAGATTGGTTTCTTCACTGTGTTATGGAATATTTGGTGGGAGAAGAACTTGAGCTTTTCATGGAAAGAGTAGTTCTTGGGGAAGGTGTAGTGAGAGGCTCACTTTAATATTTTCTTTGGGTTTCTTGCAACAATTTGTTTAGGAGTGGGTAGGTGAGTTTATATCTTTTTGTGCTTACCAACAATTGGCGTACTGTTCTGTAATTGTTGTTCTAGTAGCCACTTTTTGGTTCATGTATCTTCGTTTGTCTGTTTGTTCTTTTTAGGCCCCCTTGTGCTTTCATTCTATTAAATAAGAACACAAATACTCAAGGACGACAGTAGTTTCTTTTCTTGACAGTGGTAAAAATCAGATGTCTTTTAACGCAACTCCACAAATTAAAAAATGAAGTTAAAAAAAAAAAAAACAAAACAAAACAAAATTTACAGGAACAGCATACAAACCTTCTGCATGTTTCTGGCTGGTAAGGACAGCAGCCTTCCCCTAGCTGTCTTTAAGCATTGCAGCATGTGTCCAAGGACATCTTCACAAAAGCGCACTTAGAAACATCCATAAAAGCAAGCAGTCCAATCGTTCTATCCTACTCTCCCATTAAACTTTTCGATAACAAGAAACGGAAGAGAACTTCATATAAAAGCTATTAATTCACATATTTCACAAATAAGTAAATGCAAATTGAAGGCATAAGATTTCGATGCAAGATGTAGGGAAAGTTTGGATGTGGTAGGGTCAAACGGTTGTCTTGTGAGAATATTTGAGATGCACACAAGAGAGTCTAGAACACTCACAAATATCAAAATGATAAGTTAACAAACTATCAATGCTCTTTAGTTATTAGTTGTCTAAGTAATCTCAGCAAATTTAAGAACACGTCATATTTGGTGAATTCAAGTCTTCAACTTTCTCAACTGCGTTTCAATTTTCAAATAACCAAGTCTACTGCCTCCTTAACTGTTGTCCAATCTGGCATACTCTCATCTCAAGATTTTTATCTCCAGTTCATGTATAAGGAAATACGTGAACAGCTAATGGTTGGGTGAAGACGGTACCAGGGAAGATATGACGGAAATTACCCAATGGAAAAGAAACAATAGAGAATCGATAAAATGCTCATCAAACGGAAGGACACATTTCGTCCCAGATTCCATCCAGAATTTCCGACCTGCATCAGCACGTCCCACAGTATAACAAGTTACTATACAAATTTTTCATGCCCCGTCTCTAGCCTTTACGTCATTAAGCCCCTTTTCCTGATCTTCTTAACATAGCCTGCAAGTTAAACTAAGGCAAAAACACTAGATTAATTATAGATAACGTTTGAATCTTGCACACACCGAAACCATATACGTATCTCCCCAATGATATTCATATTCTATTGTCCAATCCACTTTCCCTTGACTAGTCAATGATAGGACCTTTGGTTGCATTCCCATACCAATCTCCCCATTCCACCTCAGTCCTAGCCATCACATTTTACGAATTCTGATGATGGACGGGGATGCCAATTCCATTAACGCGAAATAAATAAATAAATAACTTCCATAATGTACTGAGGCTGTTATACTCTACTGACTTGAAATTTTGGGAAGGCAATCACGAAAATTCGTTGCCCTAATCCTTTCAATAGCAGTAGCTGTTTTAGACAATCACGAGTACGCAACGTAGTGAAGAATTTGCAAGATCAGCCCTAGATCATCATTAGCAAATCAAGAGTTCCCGATCATTTTTTTTCCAAAAAAAGATAGGTAGCCTGATCAATTACTTAACCTCTGCAATGGAGTAGAAGTTAAGAATTACCATTGCTCCAATCTTTTGTAGAAGATAACCAGAGTCGAAAACTGTATGACACCAAAGCATCGCACTCAACGCCATCGAAATTTTCGCAATAGCTGCCAAGCCTCCGCCCAAATCAGTTTCATCCAAGGCAACTACCTCAAAAATCAAAATCCCGCTGTGCCATAGGCTTCAAATTACGTAATCAGAACGCAATGAAAATCCAAATCCATAGTTTACAATCTACTTCACAAAGCAGATCTCCTCTTCTACAAGGAGATGAGATTGGCATCAGAGTGAAGAAAACCAAATATGAAAATCATTCCTCGAGTTTTCCCGGGAAAATCGAAATGAAGAAAGATCGCAAAAAAGTGAGAACAAACGAATCGTTGTTAAACGCAGTTACGGGTCTGACGATAGCCTTTATTTTCACCCAACGGACCTCTTTCTTCTGGGCCAGGTTTCTGGTTTGACCGGTCAACGATATTGGCCCGCCGAGGAATGATGGGTTTTCGGGCTTTGGCCCACTGAGGAATATCAGGATCCTAACTCTTCCATGTGATCTTGCAAATATAACCATCCTCTAAAGCGCAAAGTATTAGTAAAGCGCAAAGTATTAGTAGATATAGTATATTGTAATAAAAAAAAAAATTATAAATATAACAAAATTTAAATTCAATTTTATATCATTAAAAGAGGTCTATTAATAATAGGATCACATCGTTGGTAAAAATTTATCAGTGATAGATCAGTCTATCAATGATAAGTTATATAAATAGTAAAGATCTATTAATAATAAATCACATCGTTGGTAGAAGTCTATCGGTGATAGACCATATCCTTGGCAGGAGTTTATCATTGATAGATTTTCATATATTTATAATTTTTTTAAAATGTTATTATAGCACTAAATTACTACCCATAAAGGTATTACCCGATGCAATTTTTAAATAAAAATTATATATCTAACTATACACATACTGGGTGGTTTATGATATATATTTGAGTGGTTGTCAAATGGTTAAAATTATTATTGTTATTTTTCAAAAAATCAATTTAAAACACATTTTTAATCCTTGAAAGTAATTCTGGTCGAGCCCTTGTTGCAAAGCAAGTTTAGAGAGTTTTTTTTTTTTTTGACATATTTTGATGTTTAGTCCTTACATTTTGATGTCGGTGTATAATAGGTCTTTGACAAATCTTATTCGTTTTATTTTATTTTTTAATAATAATTGATTTGTTAGATACAAATTTAAATTTTGTATCTATTGGAACTTCAAACTTTCAAATTTTGCATTCTTCTAAATATGTAAATTTTTAAAAAATTTAAAGAAATTTGAAGACTCAGATTAATTTCTTTGTAATTTTGAAACTTTGTAATCAAATACACACAAAATTTCATAATTTAAATCTCTAAAAAAATAACTTAAATACATTTTTTATTTTTATTTTAATGATCTATCCTTTTAAATACTTTGTGAACCGTACAAATAGTTGTATTCCAAAAGGTTTTTCTTTTTTATACTTACAAAATGTAGTTTTGAAATGTGGAATCAAGTAATAAAATACTCTATAATTGAACATTTACATAGTAAATATATAAATTAATAGTTTAATGTGATCACTTATATTTGAAGTATACATCCAATAGTTATTATAAAAGTAATTGTAAATTAGAGTGATTACTTCTAATAATATTTTATATGTGGCTATCCACCTAAAATATGTTATGTTACTAATTAAAAGAAAAAAAAAAGAAAAATTATTTAAAATTTAAATTATAAAAGTACATTTTAATTTATTAGTTCACATAGTCAGCGTTGATTTTGACAATATAAAAAGTGACCGTATAAATTTTACTTTATCTATTACACGTTGGATATAACGTAAGAGTAAAAAGGGAAGGGGATGATATATGCGTTGATTTTAGACTCCACCAGCTTCTAAATTATTCCACTTGATGTTGCTTGTTGAATATGAGACAAAAAAAGTGGGTTGTACATGTCTCGCCTACAAGCCTATGTCCAAGTTGTAATGGTGTGACTTTTCTTTTAAACATTTTTGAATTTACACATATGTTAAAAAATCTATATAGAATCGAGACGGTTCCACTTTTTTTTAAAAAAAAACTATTTTTATTCATTATTTTTGTTTGGGTTGAGTAAGATGTTTTTTACTACTATAAATTACAAGTATTTAATAATCAACATGAAAGAGTAAGTTCAAATTTGTATTTAAAATACTATGATTGACCGTTGACTATCAATTGAAGGTAAATGGTGGTTGTAAACAGTAGACGACGATGACAATAATTATCTAGGGCAGTGGTGAACAACAATCGAAAACTGACGATTGCAATAGTCATTGTTGGTGGTTAGGGGTAGACAATTGTGTTGGTAATGGTAGGCAATGGTTGCTCATAGGAACTCGTAGTGGTGGAGAGATTTAGGAGGAGTAGTGAGAGGGTATTTTGATTATTTTCATATGTCATATGAATTTTGAGAAATATTCGCAATCAAAGGCTAAAGATCCCATTTTCTAAATATTAATTTTAGTTGTTTAACTTAAAATGTCAATTTTTTTTTTGAAACACGTTTTTAAAAAATGCATTTTGAGTAGTTGCAGAATGTTATAAATTTTGCAAAATGATTGAAAAAAAAAAAGTCAATCCGAAGATTCCATACATACCCTTCTCATCTGTGACAAAATGAGTGAATCCAACCAATAACTAAAAAGTTATATATATGGTATTTCAATGGTCAATAATATATACTAATCAATTGACCGGTGAATTAAATTGACTTATATTTAAGTTGGACATGTTGTTTTTTTCCTATATAACAAAAACAAATTTTAAGTCAAAATAAATGTCCTTGTACATAGGTTTGTACTTGGTATCTATTTATTGTTTGAAGTTTTAAAATGACAATCTTAATTTTTAAATGTTTGAAAAATAGTTCACAATATAACATTTTTTCACAGTAATAAAAATTATAAAAATAAAATAAAATTGAATTGATGTAGCAGTAATTCAACAACTAAAATCAATTGATGTGACGTTTTTTCTAAATGAGTTGGCTGAAAATATTGCATTTTATAATGAGTTGGATGTCTCATCTCTCCCTCATTTCTTCTTTCTCCTCCACATTCCCATCTTTCGCCACCCCGTCGTAGCCACAATGCTCTCCATCGTGTGTCATCGTTGCCACTTCTCACATATGGGAAATGAATGCATACGTTAGAAGTAATTTTGAAAGGCCAAAAACCGTAAAACTTAGTTTTGAATGGTTAAAATCATGTTTTAAGAGTGATTTTGAAAATGATAAAAAACCAACAAATCTTCTAATATAGAACAAGTTCTATATATGAAAAAAAAAAAAAATATCCAATGAAACTTTTATTTAAAAAAAATATAAAAATTGAATGTTTGTTATAAACTATCTAAATTATTGTCATGCCATTTTTTAATAACATTAACCAACAAATCACTAAAATATTATTATTTCAAATTCTTCTTATACTATTTTTTTCTTTTTTCTAATATAGCGATTTTCAAACATTAAAAATTATTTAACGAGTTTTCAAACTTTGACTCAACGTTGTAAAATAATTTCATGCACTTTGTTTGATACTAACTTAAATAATAAATACTGTATCCAATACAAATTTTGACATTTTGATCCATCAATATATATTCACTAGTTAAACTAAATTATGCTCTATTAATATTTCAATTTTGATATAATAATTACATGAATTTTAAAACGATATTTTTTTAATTGGACTTTTTTTGAATTCCCCAACAACGCTTAGACACCAATTTTCATATAATAATAAGTTGGAATTTAGGCATGCGTTTGTTGCCGATGGAAGACGCCAACGCCGACCTGCAGCGCCTGCTGCATCACGTGCCGCGCGGGCTCCAAAAGTCAAATACGGCCTACTCGTTTTTTATTTTTTATTTTTTGTTTTTATTCTTTTTCTTTTAATTGCCTTTTAAAAAGACGACGCGGGAAGACCGACAATAAAGAATTTTCCCTCTAGCCATTGCCATATGCCAAGAGCCAACTGGTCTGTCACTCTGTTTATTTCACCGCCCATGTTGGGTATATTCTTTTTGAAAACTTTAAACTCCATTTTTCTTTTTAATATTATTTTAATATTGACTTCTTTCTCAGACTTTGCCACCTCTATCGTATTTATTTTTCCTTTTTTTAATGTCACCAGCTCTAAGATTTAAGCGCATTATGATTGTCCAATTTCATGATTAATTTAATTAGTTTATTTTTTAATCTTTACCAAAGACAGTCTTCGTTAGGTATATCTACACATGAATCAGAACTTTGTCGTGTTATTTCCCAAAGTTAATTAAGTAAATATTAAAAGGTTTTAATGGAAAAGGATGGAAATTGTGTGTGGCCAATTTGTTTATACAGTTTGAATTTTGATTTTGTTCCTCATATTACTCTTCCAATTTTCTGGATCTATACTATGCTCATTTTAACACTTTATAATTATATGGTTAAAATTTTTTATACATCTTTTCTCCGAATCGTTAATTTTTGAAGACCAAAAAACATTAATTTTTATGGATGTAATTGGATGAAGAATTCAGTTTTCAACAAAATCAACAAAAATTGTAACTGTAAAAATAAATAGCAGTTTCTATTTAGAAAATAACAATCTTACCATTGAATCTTACTCTAAAACATTAAAAACATTGCAACATACGAAAAATTGACTTTTCCAATTTGAATCATCACCGCTAGATTGGATGCATATTTAAAACTATGAATAATATGTTTTTTCCTTTTTAAAAAGTAAAAACAACAATAATTCAATAATATGTTAGACAACCATCGTCCGATTGAGAATTTCAAACATATTTCCTCGTTTACTCGATCATGATTCTGTTAAGATTGATAATATGGGCAACGTGTTGACATTTCCATAAACACTAATAATATGTTATATTATACAAAAATACCCAAATATTTTGGGTACGTTTCACTGTCTTATAAGACTTTGAAATTTTAGTTTAATTTTTACTATTAAAATTTGAAAGTGTCTCAACAAATATATCTTCATTATTTAAATAAAATTGTGAAGATTTATGTAATAGCAGATGTATGCAAATAAAAATAAATAAATATATGATATTATAGAAGATTAAGACTGTTACCATTTATTTAAACTAAGAGATATCGTTAGAGTATTTTACATGGCACCCTAAGTTAATTTAAGTGAGTAATTTAATAAATGACCTAACATATGCTTTCAATTTTTGTATCCACATCAATTTCAATAATTTGGGGAAAAAAACCTTTAAGATTGATTTTTGGGATGAATCTCAAAGTTTTAGAAAAAAATAAAAAATTTCAAATTATAGATTATAGAGTGATTTTTTTTTTTCCATTTTTATTTTTACAATTAAACCTTTAACTAAAGCCTCTAACCAAGGAGGAAAGCACATTATCTAGAAAAACATCTTTTTAATATCAAATAGCATCCTTATAGAGGAGGTTAAAGTTGCATTGTCATGCATAGATTTGCTCTCGTCTTGAGGAAAGTGAAAAAAATAAACAATATTAACCGTATTTCCAACAAAAAGAATATTCTCTAGGACTCCAATCTTAACAAAATAAAAGCTTCCCCTATTTAAAAGCTCGATAACCTCTATCACACTAGACTCCACTTCAATAAGAGTGGTTGTTAGACCACTCTCCTTCAATTGCACATAAGCTCTCGAATAGTGCTTCCGCTTCCAACAATCTGACACTTCCACACCTCTCGATGAACTTGCAACCTCCTAGAATCGCATGACCCTCGTGGTCGTGCACGAACCAATCAAGCCACCACCTTTGCCACTAAATGATGACCAAACTGCATATGCCTTCAATTTTCAATTACCAGTAGTTGGGGGTCCACTTGGAAAGGGTGGTTGAGTGTAGGACGAGTGCTATGACGGAATGCCTCAAACCATCCGCATGGTCCTTAAACTATAAGTTAATTCCAATCTTGAGTGAATTAAGAATAAGCAACCATTTACTAAAACATATCTCATTTTGTGTTAGGTACCACATACTCCAAATAATGATCAGTGCTTCGTCTAACAACTTCCTTTAACAAAAAGATAACAGGCTATCCCAGTACTCAGGAAAGACCATCGACCCTTGCCAATATAAGAAGAGAGGAAACAGTACCAGTTTTTTCTTGAAAACTTACACGCCACATGTTATGACAAGTAGACTTCAGGTGAGATATGCAGGGAAAAAAACACATTGAATTAGTGAAAATTCCTTTACAATGCAAATTATGAGGAGCGGGGATTAGATCATTAAAGATTCTCCAATGAGAGAGATGTCGATTTGGCTTAACCCCTACACCCCATAGTGCTCTTCAAGTCTTTGATGTTACTTCCCCACTAAAGGAAGAAGGGTAGGGGAGGAGAGAGGGGAATTATTATTATTATTATTGAAGCTCTATAACAAACTATCATCATCTTTTTTTTTTTTACAACCCATGGAAATGGAGAGAATGTCAACTGTGTCATTGGGAAAAACCATTTTCTTTGACCATGTTCTCATCTCAAGACTCCATTGAAGTCAAGAGAAAAAACACATTTCATCTTTTTTGGCCCCATTGTGAACCCAGCTCGGCAGTTTCCACCATTCGGAGTCCACTGGCCATTCCCGATTGAAATTAAATTGACACATAACTCTCTTCTCCCTTCCATAAAATGATTGTCCAGGTATACGATGGATTATGGCCTAATTTCGCCTTCCATATTGAGATTGAATATTGAAAAGTAATAAGAATTAGAGGTATTAAGCTTTTTATCATCTTGGCGTCGAGCTATTTTTCTGCAGGAGCGCCCCTACAGTATCGTCACCACAGTAAAGTTTAACCACCAAGTTCGGGACGGATTGGTGTAGTTCCTCTACGCCTAGAACACCAGACTCGTTGTAGAAGTATATGTCTTCCCATTAAGACTTTTGAAACAAAGCAATTAGGATTTTCAATAATGCAACAACTTATTTTAGCAAGCATGACTTAGTTAAAAAGTTGATCTCCCGAATTCTCTTACTTACACACATATGGACTATATTCGCATAAATCGATGGAAATAAAGAAAAAATGAGAAATTAAAAAAAAAAAAAAAATTTGGAGAGAGCATTCCTTTTAAATTTATGAATTTGATTATGAAATTTTGCTTTATAAACACTGCGTCAATATTTCAAATATTTTTTCATCTTTCCATTTAAAAGCAAACAAAACAATGATGATTACGTTGATTATGAAATCCACGGCCTTGTTTCCTTTTTGCACGAGCACAATACACATATACCATTTTAAGATATTGTTTATTTATAGTATGCTTAATTATTTTTCACTTTCGCCAACATAGATGCACCACAAAAATAAAGATCGAACAACGCAACTAAGGCAATATTTGCTAATAATTATATTTTTTAATTTTATGTTCTTACTTTAAATTTACGGTCAGAAATATCATACATTTGAATTGTTTACTTTAACCATCATATCTATTAAAAATAAATAATATTTGAGTCATGGGTCGAATTCTAAAATTGACAAAATATAAATTTATTGTTGGATAATTATTTGGTTTCCTTTTGTGTTGAGTTTCTTACAACTCCTTCATCATTTTTAAAAATCTTTCATAATTAAACATTTGAATTCTTAGTCAATTTTTTAAAAAAATTATTTTCAAAAATTGGTTTGGTCTTTCAAAACACTCCTAAAAGATAGATAACAAGACAATCAATCAATAGGTGGGATTAGTGTTTATAAACTTAATTTTCAAAAATCGAAATGAAAAAACCAAATGCTTGTCTGAATCTTGATTTGAATTTTAAACACATTGATTGATATATATATATATATATATCAAATAAAATGAAAAAAGAAAAAGAAAAAAGGGTTATCCAACCATGTCCAATTAAGCCAAACTTCTAATTAAGACAAATGCAACGTACTCTTTATTAACAAACAAGGTTGTGATACAAAAGAGTCGGCTAGAGTTAACACAGAGAGCTAAAGGAGAAAATATTATGTCCAAATAAAAGATGTGTTTAAACGACAAGCAAAACTAGTCAGAGAATGTGTTACAAAATTACAAGATGGGAGAGAAAAGAATAAAGTAACATAAGAATAAAATATTTACTTAAATTATTTAAAAATCTTTAATTTTAAACATAAAATTGAAGATACTCTAATTTTGTTATTCCCCGTTAAAATTGTCTCATGCATGTATAATTCCATTTAAATTTCTAAAAGATATGAAGTGAAATGCCAAAAAAAAAATTGTCACATGCGAAATTTCAAAACAGTGGTTAAGTAGCATATGCATTAAATAATTTCTTACCCGGTGAATAATCAATAAAATAATCAAATAGAGACTATTAAAGAGATAACAATGTACATGTCCTTAAAAAAAAAAGAAAAAAGAAAAAGTGCATTAGCTCATTTAAGCAAGTACATTGTGCATATAGTTTATTGGTATATATTTATGTTCACTATTACTAACCATTAACCATTGGCCATTGATTTGAAAACCTACATCGAATACAAATTTAAGAGATTTTTAATTTATTTTTCACACGTTAAAATGATGCAAAATTGAAAGTTAAATGGTTACTCATGATATTATTGGTTTATTATACCCACCGAGTATTTAGTTGACTTTCACTTAATATACATACCAACTTCAACCACGTGTATAACCATGCAGTAAATTTTTTAAAAGGTAACTTAAAAAACATGCTGTCAACTACAAGTTATATACAAAAGAAGGTTTCAAAAATAGGAAAGTAATCAAACTAAACTCGTAAACAAAAATCTACAATTCTATTTGATAATCATTTCATTTTTTGGTATTTGAAAAGTAAACATATAAATACTTTTTTCACTTATTGATTTATTTGTTAACATTGTTTGAAAGAACGAAGACAAGATTGGAAAATAAAATAATTTTTTGAAAATGATAATTAGCTGGTGAAAAAAAAAAGGTAAATCATGGGTGAGAAAATAAATATAATTATTTAAAACTAAATAGTTACGAACGTTGTATACATTTTTTTTTTTTTCCTACCAACGGTTGTTTCATAAAAGGAAATAAAATCACATTTTGTAAAAAGTTTGCTAAATAAATAAATAAATAAATAAATAAAAAAGAGGTAGCGTGTAGGGTGCATGAAAGAGAAAGAAATCCAAAGTAAGGAACCCATCTACTTTTTGTAGGAATATTTGTTACCTTTATCTTCGCCGTTACGGGGGGGAAAGGCGCGATGGCTAATTGAAAATAAAAAAGATTAAAAAAAAAAAAAGGAAAAAGAAAAGAAAAATCTGGAGTGCGGTGTTTTATTTACTTCGCTCACGGCTTTTCAAAGTTTCAGACTCAGCATATAATTAAAGAAAATAAAAAAATGAATGTGCTTGAAAATCCACGAAATTGTCCTAAAATTTCGCACAAATTCACAAACCCTATTTAAAATTATGGAATCCGTGGTCTTCACGATTCGATCCCCTCCCCGACTTTGTCTTCTCCTTCTCCTCCTCCGCTTCTTCGTCTTCTCTCTCTTTGTACTCCATCGCGGAATTGGGGAGGAAAAGTCCCACCGGAACTTTCTCTGAATTTTACTTCCCCTTTAGTAAATGAATCTCTCTGCTTCTTTAGTTCATGGTGATTTCGGATGAGTTAATGAAGCCGGTCTCCTGTCAATCGACGGGGAGCTTTTAGGATTTTAAACGTTTCTCAATCGCTTTTTGCTTCTTTGGCTGGAAACCAACGCTTTGTCGTCGCCGGTGTTTTTTGGATTTTTTTTTTCCTTACGATCATGTTGATGGCGGATGAGGCTTCTAATTTTCCCCTTCAGTATGCTGATGATGATTTCGGTGAAGGCATGTCCATGGAATACGACGAGTTTTTACATCTACTGAGCGAGGATCTGGATCCTTTGCAGGTAGATTTCTTGCTGCTGATTATAGGAGAATAAGGGTTTTCCTTTCTTTAATTGAAACTAGAGGTTTTGGATTTTAGGGAAACTCTAGCTACGGTTGCAATTTCCGCTTCTGGGTTGGAACCCCTTAGAATTAGTTGGTGCTTTAAGCGTATGATCAGTGCTAGCAGCTGATTCACCCTAAAGCTGAGTAAACGGGCTAAGTTCATGTGCAGAGCAAAGTTTATTTTCATATGAGGTGGAATGAAGGAGAAAGCACTAGATAAAGCTTTATATTTCTCACTCGTTGTGGTTACTACATTGTGCGCAGAATGACGTCGCTTATGTGATATTATTAAGTTTAGCTAGTTCGAAAATTGCGATTTTCTGAGGTTAGTTGGTTCAGGGTGTGATCCTGCCGGTTAACGTATTCTTGGAATGGTATCTGGGTCGTTCTGTCCGCTAAGTCACTTGACAGTTGACACCTCGCATCTAATGAATGAGATAAAATTGAAATATGGTTTTGTAGTACTCTATCACTATTGCATTGTTTCGTGGGAGTTTGTTAAAAGAGCGATATATCTCCACTTCTTTCTGTTTCTTTATGGACTATTCTTAAGTAAGTTTTAAGCTGAATATTTTCGAAAGTAATACTGGACTTTTGGCCTCTAAATTAAGTGGAGAAATAAGGGGATATAGCGAAGGACATGTATCTTGGTGGATTTTTTTTTTTTTTCAATTTTCTTGGTGGATTTTTTCAATTTTCACGTTCTTTCTTCTCACAGGATACCTTCATAATCTTGCACTAGGACCTCTCTTGACTATTTATTTATAATTATCGCAGAATAATCCAGAGGACTTGTCGCCAAATAATGCATCGACTGGCCAGCCAGCTTTTGATTCTTCCAACCAAGAAAATTTCCAACTGCAGAACGGTTAGTATGAATGAATATTATATCACATTATTACTATTATTTCTTCTTATATAAAGAGTGACTGTGTTCTTCCTCTAATGCTTAGAGTACTAGGATGCCATTACCTTGAACTAGTGAGGGTTTGGCTTAGCCTTCAGTCACATTGTGCTTTTGATAGGATAGGACTCCTTATTCTACGGTGGAGATAAGGTTAAATGTATTTATAATATTTGTTATTTAACTCTTGACTTCTTGGTCTCTACTCTCTAACCTTTCTGCGCAACAATTTAGGGGCTTTGACAAACCCTTGACTTTTAATTGTGAGAAGTGAAGTAATACAGTGATATATTATGTAGATGAATAACTCCAATGGATACTTAACCATTACATTTATGCATCCGAATGAATCAAACTGTTAGAAGGAACAAGGTTCAAAATAGTTCTAGAGCCAACATCCAAAAACTAGAATTTATCTCTAACAATTTTTTGTTCTTCCCAGTATACAGAAAGTAGAAAGTGTTTGAAATCTTTCAAAGCTTTATTTTTTCTCTTCGTTTTTCCTTGTTTAGTGTTAAATAATATGTTATTTTGAAGTTCCAAGGGTGACTCCCATCTTGAGAAGATGATAGGTTTTCTTTTAAGAGAGGAGCTTTAGCTGTTACTGCTGCTGGACCAAACTCTTTTCACGTTTTAGACTGAGGCCTTAGGCTCTTAGCTTTATATTCACTTATGAGGGGAAAGCACTAGAGTCCCATTTGACAGATGCGGTGATATTTGTGCCTAATGTTTCTTGATGATTGATACTTGGTCTAAGTACTGGCCTTTCTCTGGTGAAATTAAGTGTTAATGATCAAATGTTGCCCTTTCAGTTGGTCTCATTATCAGAAGCTGGAATTCATCTTGACATGTTGTTATAACAATTGCAGATATATCTCATGGTTTCACGGATATAACACAGAAAAATCATGACATTTTGGATGGAAAGGGCACAGAGACCTTGAGATCCTCAGAAAATAATTCATGTGCGTCAGTGGAGTTGCCTTCGTTTGACGCAGAGCATTCTTCAAAAGAAGGGTTTCCTACTGAGTCCACAGTAAACCGAAGTTTTGATTTTGTGATTGATGTCACTGACTCTTATTCAACTATGCCATACTGGATGAGTACTGTGGAGCAACCTTTTTTAGTTTCTTCTCAGTACCTTTTTCCAGGAGATTATGATTCTCCACTTGTTTCTGGTAATGGGGACATGACAATCAATATGATGCATGAAGGAGAGTTTCCATCCAATAGCCTGTGCTCAAGTACTACAATGAATTTGTATGCACAGGGTGCTACTGATCACAAATCAGTATCAAGAGAGTCAGTATCAAAGGATTTAATTCTTGATGGGTATCCAAATGTAAAGGGATGGAATCAGAATTTTGAAAGTGGAAACTTGATTTCCTATCCATTTCATGCCGATGATCTTCAGATTGGTCAGCCATCCATGGGGCTTCCAATGTCTACTGAGCTAAATTCATCTTCCAAAGAGCTTGTTAGTCAAGTGAAGAATGAAACGATGGATTCACTGGTTGAATCTTGTAGTGGCCCGTGGCAATCTATGATGGAGGAAAACATGGTTTTTCCATCCCAAAGAGTTTTTCATTCTGAAGATATGGTTTGTGGAACATCCAGCAGACCCTCCAGTGATGGCAGGTATCAGAATTTATATATAGCTGACCAATACTCTCCCAATGGCCATTCATCTAATTTAAGCAATCGGCCTTTGGTTTTCATCAAGGATGATAGAGATCATAAATTGACTCTATGTAAGAGTGATATAGATCATCCACAAGTCAGCCCTGAATCAACTCACAGTAATTTGTCAGACAAGGCCCATGTGGAGGAAGATCCAGATATCTGTATAATTGAAGATATGAGTCATCCTGCACCATCAAACCGATCTCTTGTGGTTGGAAAATCTGTTACTTCACAAAGTTGTTCTGTAGTCAGTGGTTCATCCACTTATGTGGGATTAGGAAGCGTGAGACATAAGGCAAAAGACATAGACATCTTAAGAGTTGCACTACAGGTTAGTTCTGTTTAGTTTTGTTTCTGCAAATTGGAACGTGTAGAAACAATGTCCTTGAATGTAAATGAAATTTTGTTCCTAGAGTTTTATACAATTTCTCTCTCAAACTTGTCCATTTACTGTTGATTTGCTTATTTTTATCTTAAATAACCAAATGAATCCTTTACAATGTTGAAGAGTATGGAAGTATGTTGACAATCCGAACCAGGTTTAATCAGAAGGGGAAAAAAATCAATAATTTGTCCATTACTTAGAAAACCGTATCCAGGTTAGGCTATCAGATGTTGTGAGTTCTGAAACAGGCACAAATGTTGTTAATTTTTTTTTTAATATTCCAAATATGGAAGGGACTGTTCGAACCCACAACCTTTTAGAGGAAGCAACAATGCCAATTTTATGCATATTCTTCTGCACATTTTTCAGAAAAACAAAATTATATTTAATAGTACTGAAAAGGTTGCAGCTGATTTATTCTTTTTTGCATTTACTGTTATTGCATTTTTCCTCAGCTTCTGTTTTGAGTCTTTTGACTTTGCAACAGATGCAAATTTCATAGTTAATTATAATTTCTCATCCTGACTACCTGTTCTTGTTGCGTATATTATTGTTTGCTTTGTGACTTTTGGGATGGTATGCTTCTAGTAGAGCTTTTAACTTAGTTCTGTTTCATTCCCTCAAGAGTTTGTTTATATGATGGTGAAGTTGATAAGACTCAGGTTATCGAGCTTTGCAGGATCTTTCTCAGCCAAAGTCAGAAACTAGTCCGCCTGATGGTGCTTTAGATGTTCCTCTTTTAAGGCATCAGGTTTTGTATTCTTTTATTAACACAACCTTTTTTTTCCTATTTGTATTTCTAAAAATAATATGTTGTATAAACTTTCGCGGATGTTTGGACAGAGAATTGCTTTGTCATGGATGGTTCAGAAGGAGACATCTAGTGTACCTTGCGCAGGGGGGATTCTTGCGGATGATCAGGTTTCAACTTGGAATTTGTTCAATATTTAAAGATAATGTAAATTTTATTTTCCCTTCTGTATTGATACGGGGAGTCACTCGCAGGGATTGGGGAAAACAATATCAACAATTGCTCTAATACTAAAGGAAAGGGCTCCTATTAGAGCGTGCCCTAATGTTAGACATGAAGAATTGGAAACTTTAAATTTGGATGAAGATGATGATATAATTCCGGAGCATGATGGAACAAAACAAGAATCCTCTCAACATGTTTCACCAAGCGAAAATTCAACTATAAGCAAGAACACTTCAGTACAAGCTAAAGGCAGGCCGGCAGCTGGAACTCTTGTTGTTTGCCCAACAAGTGTATTGAGGCAATGGGCTGATGAATTACATAATAAGGTTTCTAGTAAAGCTAATTTGTCAGTGCTTGTATACCATGGAAGTAGTCGAACTAAGGACCCTTGCGAGCTGGCCAAATATGATGTTGTTTTAACAACCTACTCAATTGTGAGCATGGAGGTGCCGAAGCAGTCTGTTGTTGATGAAGAAGATGATGAGAAACACAATACAGAGGAACAAGCTATTCTGCCCTTGCATTTTTCTTCAAGCAAGAAAAGAAAAAACTTCTCTGGTTCTGATAAGAAACATTCAAAGAACAAGAAGGGAGTGGACAATGAAGTTTTTGAATCAGTTGCCCGCCCTCTTGCTAAAGTGAGGTGGTTCCGGGTTGTATTGGATGAGGCCCAGAGTATCAAGAATCACAAGACACAGGTAGCTAGGGCCTGTTGGGGTCTGCGTGCAAAACGTAGATGGTGCTTGTCAGGAACTCCTATTCAAAATGCCATTGATGATCTTTATAGCTATTTTAGGTTTCTCAAATATGATCCCTATGCTGCATATAAGTCGTTCTGTTCAGCAATTAAGTTTCCAATCAACAAAAATCCATCCAAAGGATACAAAAAACTTCAAGCCATTTTAAGGACAATTATGTTACGCCGCACAAAAGGTGAGATCACATGAGATTTTTGTGTATCAGTTACATGGTTTCAGGGATTTGGAATTATTTACTTGTCTTGGGTTTTCCTCAAAAGTTGAAACACCTTTCCATTTATTTTGTAGATTATAATATAGTCTTCCTGATTTTTGGTGCCTTGCTGATGTTTTGAGAAATCTCTCCAGGTTACCATGACAGGAAATTTCTTTTCTTTTTTAAAATGGAAAATGAGTTGATGACGTGCTTGTATCATGCTTAGATGAATAGCCAGAAATCTTCTTTGTCTCTTTTATGAGTTTGCATTGGAGTGATCTGAGGACTGGGATTTATGGATATCGGCCATATCTGTTTGAGATTCAATTTAATTTTGGATTATCTACAAGGCCTAAAACTTACTATCACGTGAGAGGACCAGAATAATTTCTTTTATGACAACAATATGCCTTTTTGTTAAACTTTGTTAGATATTGTCTTATCATTTTAATAATTTAAAGAATGTGCCTCATTTCCTGAGTTTTCTTTGTTAGTCATTCCTTGTGACTTATTTTATATAACTTGACTTGATTCTAGTTACCTACTTTAGTAAGATGTACGTTCAAACGATTTTGTTGGCAATTTCATTAGTTTTTTGTTTGTGCCACTTGGTGGATTCTTCTTGAACTCTGTATTTTACTTTTCTTTACTGTTACTGACATTTTTTTGTATGATATGAATTTACCAATTTGACTTGGATCATTCTTTGGTTCTTATTGTGTAGCCACACTTCTTGATGGGCAACCCATTGTTACATTGCCACCTAAACATGTGGAACTGAAAAAGGTGGATTTTACCGAGGAAGAACGAGATTTCTACTCTAAATTGGAGGCTGATTCAAGGGCTCAGTACGAAGTATGTTTTTTCAAAAGGAAATTGTAGTTTGTTTTATATGCCTATTGCCTAGTATGCATGAAACCTCAGTTACAATATCTAATTTGCTTCTTCCCCTTTCCATCATTACTGACCACGAATCTTTCCCAGGAATATGCAGCAGCTGGAACTGTTAAACAAAATTACGTGAACATCTTACTGATGCTGTTGCGCCTTCGACAAGCTTGTGATCACCCACTTCTTGTTAAGCCTTATGACTCTAGATCTTTGTGGAAATCTTCAGTTGATGTGGCCAAGAAGCTTACTCAGGATAAGCAGATTTTCTTATTGAATTGTCTGGAAGCATCGCTGGCTATTTGCGGCATCTGTAATGTATATCTTCTGCCCATTTCTTCTCTTTGATGTGAAATTTTTTAGTTAATGTATATTCGTATGGTTTAGTGCATGTGGAATTAAGTACCGCATTTAGTTCAACTATCTGTTTACTTATAAGGTATCATGAACAAAATATATGAACAGCTTTGTTGACTTTTTGCTTAACATAAAAATTACTGAGCATGAAATTTTGATGAAAAGTGTAGTATCCTTTTCCAATAATAATAATAATAATGAAATTCCAAACGCCACGCCAGGGCTTAGAGAACATGCAGCTATTGCGTGTTGCATTTAATTTTTCTCCTTCAAAAAAGAAACTTTGATGCTCCTTTTATCCCTTTCTAATTGTTGAATAAAAATTGGGTATTCTGTACCTTTGAGAAGAAAAAGCCAGGGGTATGCCAATGTTATATCGTAACACTCTGTGAGAAGGAGCTTTATGGCTTCCTTTCATGACTTCCTCATTTCTGATGTTTGGGCAGTTCCCCGTTTTTACATCTCGTCACTTTAATCAAAGTTTTGGTTCCTGGTAAAAAAAAGGGATTCTTTTTTTTTTTTTTTTTTTTTTTTGGCTTTTCGCCTTTTGCTATATTGATGTATATTTGAAACTAGTAAGGTGAAATATAAATAAGAGCAATATCTTTTCTTCATTCCCCTTTGTTACTTGCACCTCTTGGACATATTTACTTCTCCTTTGATCAATTTGAACACTATGCTTATATCTCAATGTTCCTTTTGTTATCCTGCTAATCTTTCCTTTATCTGGTAAGAGATCAGCGAGTATTTTACTCAAACTTCTGTGATTATTTCTGTAGGATCCACCTGAAGATGCGGTTGTCTCAGAATGTGGTCACGTTTTCTGCAAGCAATGCATTTTGGAACACCTCTCTAGTGATGACAGCCAGTGCCCCACAGCAGGATGCAAAGTTCGTCTTAATGCATCTTTATTGTTTTCCAAGTCCTCATTATGCAATTCTCACTCCGACCAGCTTGGTGAGGATAATTCTGTGGCTAGCTCTCGTTCTACCGTTGGTGACTCGGTGGAGCCCTCTTCATCAGTTATGTACGAGTCTTCTAAAATTAAAGCTGCTCTAGAGGTTCTGATGTCATTGTCTAAACCAAAGGAATCCTCTTCAAGAAACAGCCCTCCCCAACTTGCTGTTGTTGGAGCCAGCGAGAAATCAATCAATGCTTCATCCACAGAACTGCGTCTGGGAAGTCCCGAATGTCAAGATTCTACAAACAAAAGCTCTTGCGAGTTAATTAAAATAGGTGGAGAAAAAGCTATAGTCTTTTCTCAATGGACGGGAATGTTAGATTTGCTTGAAGCATGTCTAAAAAACTCCTCCATTCAGTACAGAAGACTTGATGGTACCATGTCAGTTCTTGCTAGAGATAAAGCAGTAAAGGATTTTAATAATCTTCCGGAGGTTTGTCAAATCATGTGGCCCTACACTTGAGTATTTTTCATAATTTTTATAATCTCACTTATATAGTGTATGCTGCATAATCTTTCCACTTTTTTTATTTATTGATAGGAATACATTGTGTTATTTTAACCAGCATGGGTTGACCTAGTGGTAAAAAAGAGACATAGCCTCAATAAATGATTAAGAGGTCAATGGTTCAATCCATGGTGGCCACTTACCTAGAAATTAATTTCCTACGAGTTTTCTTTGACACCCAAATGTTGTAGGGTCAGACGAGTTGTCCTGTAAGATTAGTCGAGGTGCATATAAGCTGGCCCAGACACTCACGAATATATATATATATATATATATAAAGAATACTCTTGTGTTATTTTTACTTTCCTACATGTTTACATGATGTTATATATGATTCATTAATTTTCCTTATGGTAGGTGTCAGTTATGATCATGTCTTTGAAAGCTGCTAGCCTTGGTCTAAACATGATTGTTGCCTGCCACGTTCTTCTGTTGGACCTCTGGTGGAATCCTACTACCGAAGATCAAGCAATTGATCGAGCACATCGAATTGGGCAAACCCGTCCTGTGACAGTGTTGAGATTAACTGTAAGGGATACAGTTGAGGATCGTATTTTAGCCCTTCAGGTACTGATCATATGATTCATTTTCAATTTTGATTTGAGAAGCTCTTGTTAGTTCTATATTAGTATATTGATCAAAATCCAGTTTACTCTGCAGTTGTGTAATTAGTTAAGTGTCAAATTTCAAAAACTTTAGTTTTTTCCTTACCGAAGGTTGGGACCTAGGAAAGATGAATGCTTTAGTTTGGATAACTTGTTTGTTTCTGATACTTTTTTGTACCAGTATCGGATACTCTACTCACTTTCATAAAAGTATAGGGTACTTGGTAGCATATAGGCATGTGTTAGTACAAGGTTAAGTTGGCTCCGGCATAGATAGTAATCTAGGACAAAAGTAATAAATTTTGGGAGCGGAGTACATCAATCTTATTTATTTAAATATGTGAATGTGAACGTATAAGAATTGGAATTTCCTTATATAAAAATGACATGTATTTAAGAAAATGGAAATTTAAAATTTTGAGAAAATAATTATTTTTGGCACTTGAAGTTTGGGCAATGGGTCTATTCGTTCTTACAGTTTGAAATCTTACACTTTCATCCTTGGGGTTGGGGAAATAGTTTATTTTAGTACTTGTGATCTTTTTATAGAGAAGTGACATGTCATATTTTATGATAGAATAATATTTTTAAAAAATTAAAATTAAAAGAAACTCACTCTCTCTCCATCTCCCCACCTCTCGCCCCTTGACAACTCTCATTTTCAGCTTGCAACGTTTGACGGTAGTGAGACCCTTGACCTCACCTTCATAGATCCTGTTCTCCACCACCGTTTCCCCTCTCTTCCAACTCTCATGTTTTCCCCAGCTCTTGCTTCAAGTTATGAACAGAAATCACTGTTATGATCAACATCCTAGACGAGCTACACATTAGCTACATATAACATTTTTACACGAGGCTTTGGTTGATGTTTACATTGATAATTTTCTGTGTTTTATGAGAAGTTTTTTATCGAGAACAATAAACTAATATACTAGGGCTTAAAAAAATGATTCAACATAAAAAGGTATATTTAACAAATGTGACATGTCAGTGCCCTAGATTCCCTTAGAAAATGATGTATGGTCGTGTCTTTGCCTTGTGTCCTTGTATGAGTATTTTAGGTTGCAACAATATGTAAATTTCTAATGAACGTGTCTGGATTCATGGTCCTAAAATTTTAAAAATCATGTGTCGTCGTGTGTCGTGTCGAATCAGTGTCTCGTGTATATATATTTATTTTTTTTTTCTTAGGTTGGAACAATATTTCTGGCCAATCATATTTGCCCTTGTATTTGTGTGACAACCACATTCTTTGGCAATTGTTGGGACAATAACACCATACGAATTGTTACATGCTATTACAGCAAGTAATGATGGATTTGTCAATGTAATGCAAAGAAATCTTCTAAAAAAAGAATCTACATGCCCGTTCCTGCAGTAGTGTTAATAATCAGGGGCATTGTTGTGTGGCCTGATTTCCTGCTGCCATTTCTGTTGGTAAATTGATTGTTTATATATTAATACTTCTATGCAGCAAAAGAAAAGAGAGATGGTTTCATCTGCATTTGGAGAAGATGAAGCAGGCGGTCGGCAAACTCGTCTCACAGTTGAAGACCTGAACTACCTTTTTATGATGTGATGATAGATACAACTACAAATATTCTTTGGAATTGGCTGATTTAGGCTAACATCATATGCACATATCATATCAAAGTTTTAGGCGGTGAAGAAGGCTGGCTGGATTGGCTCTAATTTTAGAAAGCAAGTTGTCCGACCATATTTAGGTTAGATGGCCAACCTTACGTCACTTTGACCAGAAGATTTGACGACCCAGCTCCCTTTACCAGAAGAAGATTTGTGAATAGCAATTATAGAAAATCTGAGTCCATTTTTGCCCACCCATTCTTTTCTCACTCACAATTTGATCCCTTTGTGACTTCTCTTTACATCCCATTCCCTTAGTATATTCCACAGGTTGTAAACATTAGAAATTTATAGAAAGGATAGAAAGTTAAATCTGTTAAAGACTCTTTTCTTTTCCAAGTGTAAAGATATAGATAGTATTATTTGCTTCTACCCGGCTCTATGGTGTTTATTTTATTTTTTTCCCTCGTTACATAGATTATCATTTTTTTTTTTTTTTTTGTAGTAATATTAATTTTATTGTTCCATTGGATGAGGGAACTGCAATTCCTTTGTTTTTGGAGATAATATTATTGGTTTGAATTATGCTTTACATAAATGAAACGTTGTAATGAATTGAATAATATGATTGCTGTTCTTTTGATTTTGGTATAATTTTTCACGCTAAATGGATGTAAAAAATTACGGAGAAATCAAACAGAAAATCTGAAGTAAAAAGAAAAAAGGAGAAACCTTAGTTTCAAAACTTGGTGATACATAGTTTGGTTTTGTTGCTTGCAAGTTTGTGTTTAATATGTAAAAGGAAAGTCAAGTAATTTAAATGTGGAAAACTTGTTTGGATAGCAAGAGTTTACCATAAACTCTATTTGTAAGATGTCATTATTATTAAGATTTAAAAGTTGGATTTAATATTTGACGTCCAAAGCAGCTGGATGATGAAATTAAAAATAAAGAAAAAAAAAAAGTCTTGACATGGGTAATAATTATGTGTATCTGATCTCAAGATGTATCAATTTTTATACCTTCCACTCTCATCACACTAAAAATGAATTAATATATTAAAAAAAAAAAGTAAAAAGAGTTTGTCATGTGCAAATTGTGATCGAATGATAGCCTCCTATTGTGTTTTAAATCATATTGAAAATACTCCATTATATACTTCAAACATTTATTTATGTGGGCTTAATCACTTAATTAAAAATTATTTAGGAGATAAAAAAAAAAAACTTTGTAGGAGAATGTAAATTTCATACAATTATAAAAGCTTAGAGTTAAAATTCATATAATTATTAGCTTAGAGTTTTAATTGATACAAATACACAAATTGATACTTATCCAAAAAATTATTAGAAAAAATAATTTAACAAAGAGTTAGAAACACTTATTTTGAAAAATCGAGATCAAATATCATTATTTTGAGTCATATAAATAGGTAAAACAACATTTTAAACTGAGATGCATGGATGTTCCATCTTCCTTTACCAGCTTCATGACATCACCAGAAACATTGGCAAGATCAACTTCAGACCAAATCACTGCATTATACCCTAGAAAAAAAAAACAAAAACAAAAAAGAACCTCCATATTAAATCACCGGTTCAAGACTCAAAGGTAACGAAGATATATAGAGAAAAAGTATATATATATATATATATATATATATATTTTTTTAATGCTTTAGTCTAGTTTCCATATGGTCGGTAGATTTTAAAATATTTATACTTTTTCGTCCTTAAATTTTGGGTTTGATTTCAATTTAGTCTTAGGTCTCAAAATGTTACAATATTACCCTTGAGTTTTGTTTTAATTTAGTTCATAAGTTTCAAGATTTACAATTTTAAATTCAGTTTTCACTAAATACTTACAATCTACCGTTTTAAAATGTAGACGGAGTATAATAATAATAATGCCAAAAGACACGTTAAACAAAGTTTCTCATAGTTTTGGATTGTCCAATAACTAGTATTGTTTTCAAAACCTATACAAATAAAAAAAAGTTTCCCTAGAAATTTGAAAATTGTTCCTCTTAGAAACAAAAATAAGAATCAACAAGAAGCTTTCTAGGAGAAAGCAACGTACAAAATGTATATTTGATAAGTGCATAAACAAGACGATTTGTACAATACATCGTTTAATATACCGAACAATATATGTGATGTATATTTACAATTTTCAATATATTTGTAAGCTCACCAAAAAATAAAACAATGGTTTATGCAATTTATATTTACATTTTCTAATAATTACCAACATATTCGACATACACTTGAGATTTCAATGTAGAGGTGATCAAGTTTTAGCTAGAACTATGAAAAAGAGTAAATAAATGAAATATCTTAAAATGAAAGGAGCATTAATTTGAAATATCATGCCTTAGAAAGTTAGTAAATAACAAAAACAAAGTCAAAATTCTAAAATGATATTAATAAAGAAACAATTAAATATGTTGAAAACTTTGAAATAACGTTGAAAATGTTAAATTGGTCTAAATTTAAAGTTAAAAGTTCTTGAAAAAATAATTCAAAATCTAAGACATTTATGAAATATATGATATACAAGGATTTCTTGTGTAAAATCTATTTTGGTTTTTTGTTGTTGAAAATTAAGTTTATAAACACCACATTCATCCATTGATTTTCATGTCTTGTTATACCTATTCTAGGAGTATTTTCAAAATCAAAACAAAAAATTGAAAACTAAAAAAAGTAGTTTTCGAAATTTTATTTTTGTTTTAAAAAATTAGCTGAGAGTTCAATATTTACATGATAAATATAAAAACCAAGAGTAAGAAACAAGAAGAAAATAAACATAAAAGTCAAACGATTATCAAATAAATAGCCCAAATTATTTTATTAAAATGATGTATTATAAAGTATGAGTCATAAGGTTGTGTTTGTATAGTGATGAAGTGGGATAAAGTGTGGAAAGAAGATGATGAAAATTACATAAATTTCATATGGAGATTAAAGTTGGTAGGAGACGGCTATGCTATGCTATGCTATTCACTTACCCTTCCCATGCCTTTTCCCCTAAATTCAATGCCTTCATAAATACTTTTTTTTTTTTTTTTTTTTAATCTCACGATCATAAATATTGCCGCGCGAAATATAATTTACGTCATTAAATATTAATACTTTTAATTTTTTAAAAATATATAATATATATATAAAGATATACAAGGTTCAATTTCTTATTCTTATTCTGGGTCCTCCCAAAAATAATAAAAATAAAATCAAGTTTAGTGTCATATATTATTCAAAAGAAAAAGACTCATAAAAAGAGAGATGACATGTATGCGTAACAATGTCTATACTTTACTTTTACAAATGAGTTGTAAAGTCGTTTATTTCTTTTCTTTCCCCCGAAGAAATGGACGTTTAAATTCGGTCTTTATAATTTGGTATGATAACTTTCTTGTTTTTGTTATTGAATTTGATTTGTTGGAGTTGGTTAATCTATAGAATCGACTTGATTTTGATCTTTTCGAAGTCGGTTTTGTTGTTGATGAAAGTTCTGATGTTGTTTCCTCTTTAAACATTGCTAGTTTCTTTTTTCTCCCTAGGGAGGAGAACAAAGTTGTCCACTCTTTAGCTTTCCTGACCTTCTCTTTAGGCAGTTCTTTTGTTTGGAAAGACGCAATTCCAAATTGTTTCCTTTCCCTCATTCATGAGGAGTGCTTAATGTAATTGGTAGGGTATTTGCCCCGTTGTAGCCTAATTCTTTTTTAGTTGAAGTTTTATTTTCTCTTAAAAACAAAATGGTTAAGTTGCAATTTCGTTCTCTATGGTATACTTTCTAATCAAGATAATTATTTGACACTACTACCCTTTGATTGCTAGAAAAATTTATAGAATACTGAATTCTTAAAAGGTAACCGCTATTGATTTGAACCCATTTCTTCAACAGACGACTATTATTTCCATAGTGACCATTTGGCTAGTTTCTCCCTTTGCCTTCCTTTATGTCTAAAATTTCTCTATTCAAAGCATATTTTGCAACATAAAGAAAGTGCTATTTATATGGGTTGAAGAAATATAACATAGGAAAAAAGTATAAGTGAAAAAGGATAGGGGTAGCTGCTGACTACATAATTGCCCTATTTTGTATGCCCTAAGAGGATCTAATTTTTCATTTTTCTCTCCCTATCTTTTGTCAATCCCTTCATTTCCAAGCTTAGTTTAGTATTATCTAATTATATTGAAAGCATTCATGATTTAGCCACAATTCCAATAGTTAAAAAATAATAACAATAATTTCCACATTTTTTCCATATTACACATATGTAGTGCAAAATTTATAATTGATTTCTCTTTCATTTTACACTCCCAAAAAACAAACCTATAATAATTATTATTACGGAAATTCTTATGGATAAAACATATACACACACACCTGAGGAAACCGAAAGCCTGCAAAATCATCAGCCATGGATTCTCTGCAAGTGGAATGAAAGGAATCCAAGCAATGTCATATGTATACATATAACCCAAAAATAATAATAATAATTGGACATGAAAATCAATAAATTTAATTTTATATATCCACAAAGAGAATCTTCCATCACATTCTGTCACCAAAAAGCCCTACTGCTTCAGACCCCATCACCCTTTCCCCTATGTCTTCCATTTCTGTTTCCTTCAATCTTCCTTTTCAATTCAACATAATGCAACAATCCTTCATTTCCCAATTTCCATTTCAATTATAGTACAGTTCTGCTCATTAAATGGATTTAACTCGAATACATAAATAATATAATAATAAGAAGAAGAAGAAGAGAAAAAAAAAAAAAAACTATATAGTATATACTGTTGGCCGGAATGTGATTTAGTTTTCAAGGTTTGATGTCATGGTCGTCGTCCCATGGGATGTTGAGATCAGTTGCGGCGAAGGTGTTGATGTCGTCCCAGCTCCAGTAGCTGTTCGACATGTCGGCGACGCCGCAGGCGGTGGATGGAAGCTCCCATGGATGATGAGTACTGGTGCTGTTGGCCGGTTGCTCTGTTTCTGTGGGTTTCAATTCTTGATCTGAATAGTTATTAAATTTTGGGGACATTGGAGAATGTGTTGAGGTGGTTGTTGAAACGGCCGAGAAATCGGGGGGTTGAGAATTTAAAATCCCGTAATTTGTGGTGAAATTTTCGCATTCCGCCCAATTGCTGGACGACGGCGGGGAAAAAATTAGCCCCTGATACAGTGGAAGGTTTTGAAGATGATGAACATCCATTTGGGGATTAATCACGTCGGCAGCGACGGCGGAGGAGGAAGATTTTGTGGATTTGGGGGTTGGTTTTTTTTTGAGGCGCTTGTTTTTACGGCCGCCACCAACAGGGACGTTTCGTAGAGTTCCACCTTTGGTCCAATGGCGTTTACAAGCTCTGCAAAAATGGCGAGGCTGAGATTTGTTGTAATTGTTGTAGTAACAGAATTTTGTGTTGGTTGAATCGCATCTGGGGCATTTCAGTTGCTCTATCTGTGGCTGAATTTGATTCTGATTTTGGTGTTGTGATCGTTTCATGCCGGAGCTCGGAGCCAATTTTGGAAGTTCCAGTTTCTGTGCTTGCATTAGCGCCTTGCTCCAATCAAATCCATCGATTGAAACCTGTTTTGAACTCAAACCCATCTCTCAAAATCACTCCAAGATCAAAACCCAGAAGGGAATTCACAGAAAGAGGAGAGAAGAAGACTGAACAAATCAGATTTTCTAACCGAGCTGAAAACAGAGAAACGGAGAGATTTGAGGTTATAAGAGTGGAAGAAGCAGAAGAAGAAGAAGAAGAAGAAGAAGAAGAAGAAGAAATTGAAGTTAGGAAATGGGAAGGAAGGTGAAAGCATTCCTTTAATGGAGAATAATTTTGTATAGAAAAACTAGAGAAAATGGTTTGACTGAGGATTCAAAGGGAGTGTAAATAAAAGTGGGAGAAATTTTTCTATTGGCGTGGCGGAATTTGAGTGCAACTCTTTGTGAGGCAACTTTTTATTGGTTTTATTTATTCATTTATAGAGAGAGAGACTTCAAGACTAAGGTGAAAGTGGGAGAGGACGCGTGGACGAATCAGGACCGTCTATAGTGCGTTTGCATTTTTTGGTTGTTTGTTAAATAAAAGAACTAAAGAAGGGTTGGATTGCTATGCATGGCAATGAAATGTATTAAAATATGTAATAATTTAGTCCAGTTAAATTTACAACTTTAGTTTATGAACTAAACAGTAGAATGTCTCTATTAGATGCTTTTTTTCGTTGAAGAAATTGTAGAAGCTTAATACTAATGCAGTTCTAACAAATAAGCTGGCAGTTTGGGTTAGATGTTTTGTGACTATTCGAGATGTGTTTGTATAGTTAGTTTCAAAGTTATTTTTAGATGCAACGAGATCAAGATCCTTAAAGTTGTTCTTTCTATTACAGCGAAAATATTATGGTTGAATCTGATTGTTTGGAGGTTGCTATCTTCTCAGTAATAAATCTTTGAATCGTATTTTTCTTCATTAAGAAGATTAAGGCCATTGTCGTTGATTAGAGATCTATCTCTTTTTCTCGTATGAAGCAGTGCCACAATTTCTAGCTCATTTCCTAGCAACGAGAGTGTTTTAAAAGCACGATTTTTCTCTTCTTCTTACCTGAAGTGGTACAAATTTTATCATGGGTTTTTCCTCAAAGAAAAAATTGTCATTTAATCCCTTAATTTAAAAAGTTTTGATAGATCTCTAAATTTTTTGAATTTGTGTAATTAATTAATTAAACCATTAGATGTAGATTTAAATTTTATACTTAAGAAAATTCCAAACTTTTAGTAGATATATGTATTTTGAAAAAGCCAAAAAAATTCAAGAATTAAATTTAATTTATAAATTTAGGGACTAAGTTTGTAGTTTTAACTTTTAATCTCACCATGGAAGAGTTAAAATCTGATCCTCTGTATGGATTTTCTTAATCTCATCCCTTATTTCTCTCTCTCTCTCTCCCGTAATTTTGGATCTTTCTCTCCCTCTATATATTTTTATCTAATTAAAATTAAATACAACAAAAGAAAAGAAAGGATGGTTTGGAGTCGTTAATAATGATGCGTCCAGATGTTTTTAGTTACTGCATTTTTTAATCTCTGACCACTTAATGATAGTATGTATTTTATATCCTCAAATTGATGTCAATTAATAAATTTATTTATTTATTTATTTATTATTATTATTATTATTATTATTATTTTGATCCTTTAGAATACCTTCCTGTGTGTTTTGTTCAGTATTAAAGCATTATATAAAATTATATTTTAGTGTATACTGTTAAATTTTCACACTGTATAATTTAATAGTAAACTTATGTGACATCACAGTGCCATAATTCTTGTTGGTACTGAACTTAAAAATAACATAAGATTTCCATTAAATATAATACGTACCTAAGTAGCTAAAATAAATTTATAATTAAGAGTAAAATATTTCAAAAAATAGATACAATAAATGAGTTTGTTAAAAGTATGAATATGAAAAATAAGATTTAAGCTCTTTAATTTATCGGTATCGAATGACTATTCTTTAAGTTTCAATCAACTATTTTATTTTATTTTTTAAAAAATCTATCAACTAAAAATTTTTACAACTACACCATGTTATATTAGCTTGTTGTCAATAAACTGATAAAACTATGGATAATTAATATATATATGTCAAAACGCTTATGATTTGCATGAAAATTTTTAGACATGTAAATTGAAAAAGGGATTAGAGATCAAAATTGTTTATAAATTACAAAAATGATGTCGTTAAATATAGAAATTAACACTTTTTTATTTATTATTTTTTGAGTTTTTTCATGGTACAAGATAAATTGTTAAAAATTGAAAATTGTTAGATTATTAGATGTGATGAGAATACATAGAACTATAGACATGAGATGACATAAGATAAAAATGAGGATTTTGGTAAATTAGTGATAAGATGATTGAAAGAAGAGAAATTGGGAAAAGCATAATTTCCAAAACCATGAAACAAAGTAGGAGCAGAGAGTGGGTCCCAGAGGGGATGTTGGCGTCACGTGCTCCTCCAATTTGAGGCTTTGCTTCCTCTCCGTGGACCCATCCGCATGTGATTACATGTTCCACGTTGGCTGTTTTTGCAAAACATTATTCTGCACGGGCTCCTCCACCCTGAGCGTGTGAGTTTTAATTAAACCAACAAAATGAGGTTTTTCTTTTTTAATTTTTTAATTTTTTAATTTTTGTTATTCTCTCACTAGACTACTGGCAGCCCAATAAGACCTACATGATTATGTGAGAGACTAGACCAATGTCCCATTCACATTTTCTATTTTGTCCATACGGATTTTATTGTTCGTTTTTAAATTACTATTAATTTTTCTTTACTTATTAAGATGGATCGTATTTGTATTTGCATATACATGATCTGCAAGATAACATTTTAATTGTCATACTTCCATGTTTACTAGTTAAAGGGTGTTTGTGACTGAGTTGCTAGAGCCGTTAAATTTAACAGTGTTTAATCGAAAAGTTAATTGAACCGTTGAGTTAGATAATATGTGTTTTATATGTTTTTCTTCGTGCTAGTTTTTTTTTTTTTTTTTTTTTTGTGTACAATATATTTCAATTGAATTTTCAATAATAACAAATTTTATTTTATTTTTACCTAGGTTCTTTGTTGTACGTTTTGATTTTCAATTTCACTCAAATATGACGTAGAATTGAATTTGACTTTACAATATATAGTTGAGATCTTGAATTTATATTTTTTTAGAAAATGACACAAAAATAAAATGGTCAACCTTGGGTAAGCTTCGAGAACTTATATATGTTTAATTAAAGAATGGTAAATAAAAAAGTTGGTTGCACAAATAGCAATCAAGCTCAAAATAATAAAATATATAGCACAAGAAAAAACATAATAGGAATATAGCACAAAATTAGCGTTAGATATCACTGATAGCAACTATCAATGATAGTCATATTGGTAAATGACTAAAAAATTCATGTTCAGCTCGTCATTTCACGCTTCTTCTTCTTCTTCTGATTTTCTCAACTTGAAAGCTATCACTAATAGCAACTATCAGCGATAGCTATCAGTGGCTCACTGATAACTACTATCAGTTATATCTTTCAATTTGAGAAATATTAATACAACCTTAAAAGAGTAACACTTGAAATATTAGCTTCAATTTGCTATCATTTAGTAGTGACTATTATTGATACCCTTTCATCAATTGGAATCAAGCTTAAAATATTAACACTTAAGGCCTTCAGTGGTTATCAATGATAGACTTTTATAAGTAGTTATCAACTTTGAAAGGAAACTATCAACTTTCAAATATTAACATTTAAAGTTATAAGTGATAGAAGTCTATTAATGAGAGGTTTATAAGTGACTATCAGTGATATCTACCTAAGTCATATCACTGATGGCTCCTAGCTATCACCGGTAGCTTTTAGTAGTGGCTATCAGTGATAGACTTTCATTAAATGTAATCAACTTTTATATCATTGATATCATAGATTTTTATTAGTAACAATCAATTTTGAAATATTAACACACAAAGCTATCAATGGCTATTATTGAGAAACTTTTATCATGATTATCAATAATAGACTTCTATCGCTGATATCTACCTAAGTTTGATACCACTGATACATAAATATGACAGATATCTATCTAAGTTCTATCACTAATATCAATAATAATGGATACTACCAATATACAAATATTTAGTGAATTCTATTATAACATTTAAAAACATGAATGATAGCCAGTGAATTCTTCAATCAAGGATATAATTCTTTGAGTGACTAAGTTATACGTAAATTAGTGGCTATGATTGATAGAATTATATTATTACGAGGAGATCGGAGAAATGGAAGAAAATAGGGAAAAAAGGGAAAAAAAAGCAGAAGAAAATAGGAGAAGATTGGGGAGATGGAAGAAAAATTGGGGAAAAGAAAAAGGAAGAAGAAAATATAAGATGATTGGGGAGATGGAAGAAAACTGAAAAAAGAAAAGAAGAAGAAGAAGAAGAAAATATGAGAAGATTGGGGAGATGGAAGAAATAAAAAAAATAAAAAAAGAAGAAAATATGAGGAGATTGGGGAGATGGAAGCAAAAGCTAGAAAAATAAAAGGAAAAACAAAGAAGAAGAAAATATAAGGAGAATGGGGAAATGGAAGAAAAATTGGAAAAAAAACAAAGGAAAAAGAAAAATATGAAGAGATGGGGCAGATGGAAGAAAAATTAGAAAAAAAAGAAAAGAGAAAGAAAATATAAGAAGATTGGGCATATGGAAGAAAATTTAGGAAAAGGAAAAAAAAAGAAGAAGAAAATATAAGGAGAATGGGGAAATGGAAGAAAAATTGGAAAAAAAACAAAGGAAAAAGAAAAATATGAAGAGATGGGGCAGATGGAAGAAAAATTAGAAAAAAAAGAAAAGAGAAAGAAAATATAAGAAGATTGGGCATATGGAAGAAAATTTAGGAAAAGGAAAAAAAAAGAAGAAGAAAATATAAGGAGAATGGGGAAATGGAAGAAAAATTGGAAAAAAAACAAAGGAAAAAGAAAAATATGAAGAGATGGGGCAGATGGAAGAAAAATTAGAAAAAAAAGAAAAGAGAAAGAAAATATAAGAAGATTGGGCATATGGAAGAAAATTTAGGAAAAGGAAAAAAAAAGAAGAAGAAAATATAAGAAGATTGGGCATATGGAAGAAAATTTAGGAAAAGAAAAAAAAAAAAAAGAAGAAAATATAAGGAGATTGGGGAAATGGAAGAAAAATTGGAAAAAAAACAAAGGAAAAAGAAAAATATGAAGAGATGGGGGAGATGGAAGAAAAATTAGAAAAAAAAGAAAAGAGAAAGAAAATATAAGAAGATTGGGGAGATGGGAGCAAAAGCTAGAAAAAGAAAAAATAAAAAAACTTGTGCAAAACAAGTGAGGGCAAAGTTGAAAATCACAAAATTTCAAAAGTTTGACTAGTCAACATTTGTCATATTTACAAATATTTAAAAAATGTCCTATATTTTTAGATTTTTTTTTCTTTATTTTGCTATTTATTACAAATGTTTAAATAAATAAAATTAATAATAATAGTAATGATGGGCCAAGAAATAAGGGGAATGCATGGATATTATGGTGATAGGTGGCCGTCACAGAAATTGGGGAAAAGAAAAAATAGAAAAGCGACCACGATGGGCACATGCTCTATAAAATTAAAGAATGAAGATTAATATTTGGAGGAATGAAATAATAATAGATTAATGTTGGAAAAAGAAATTAACGAGGAATTGAAAAAGAAATAATGATTTGATTAAGATATGATCCATCCAACGAAGCAGGAACATAATAATGTGAAGAATCCGAAATCCAACAAGCTCCCTCAAATTTCTCCTTGCATTCTTCATCTTTCCAAGTGTTGGCAATGGGGTCGGAGCAGGAAAAGTTCATTCGAGAATCAGGTCCTCGAGGAGACCCATTCTCCTTTTCTTTTGGGGATTCACTTTTTTCATATATCTAATAACATTTTTTTTTTTTTAATTTAGGTAATTTTTGTTTAAAATTGTACTACTCTAAAAAAAATAATAATAAACAAAATTTAATAGACACAAATCTATGAAATAAACACAATTCACAAGCTCACAAATCTATGAAATAAGTTTACAACTCATATTAAATAAAGTTTGGAGTAAATAAGTATGGGTGGGCCAAATAATATTATATTTAAAAATATAAATTTCGGGGTGGGGTTGGGGCGAGGATGCTTTCCCCATCCCCACTCCTTCCCCGACCGAGGATCCGAAAAAAGTCCTTGATCATACTTGGGATTTCCCAATCTGTCAGGGCCCGTGGGTTTTTGCCGCCATCCTTAATCTTTCCTAAACCACAAAATCTCATTTCTATGTCTTTGTCTTTCAACTCTCAACTTTCAACTTGGTCTTTTTTTTCATTTGAAGTTTGGCACAATTTTCACAAAGGCTAAAATTACTCTTTTAGTAGTGTATTTTTAAATATTTAATTTTAACCTATACTCTTAATAAATATTTAGAGGTCGATTCTTATTGAATTTGATTATACAACCATGATTTTTATGTAAATATATACATGTTTTTAGAATTTATAACGGAGATAAAAATAATTGAAGATTGAATTTAAGATTATGAAGCCTACAAACCATATATTAACTTACCCAAATTTTGGTTTTTATTACACTTATTTTGTAAAACCAAAAAACTTGTACAACCTCTATAATTTTTTAAAGGTTACTAGGTAAGTTTATTCTCAAAAGTTTATATCTATTTAATTTTTAAACTTTAATAAAGATCTAATATGTCCTTTAAATTTTTTTTTAAAATTAATTAATTTTTTATTACAAAAGTTGTATAAATAGTAAATCAAATCTTTAGCCTCAAGAGAGGAAATGCACGCCAAGTATTAATGCACTAAGCTCACTTTAGCTAAAAATTGATTCTCATGAACTCCAAATTTTCAATTATATAATAGGTACGTAATATTTTTTTAAAAAATCCAAAATTTCTTAGAGTAAATTTGTAATTTGACATTTTTATATAAATCAACACATATATATAAAAGCCTTATCCAAATCTCCCTTATAGTATGATTTAACTTGTGTTCGAAAAAAAAGGAATAATATGGGATTTAAGTAAAGCAACGTAAGTTTTTTTTTTTCCTTAAATACAATTGATGGTAGGAGAATTCGAACTACATACTTCATAATTTTTAGCACACTTATATGTCAATTGACTATAATGATTTGACAAATAAAACAAAACAAGTTAGGGATCAAATAAAAATAAAAAAAAATAAAATAAAATAAATACAACATGAACACTGAACGTAATGATACCATGCCAACACTTTGAAATATGATAAGATCAGTTTAATAAAGTCATATCATATACAGATGTTCTCATATATTCCTGTCACAACATTGATTGTGAAAATTGTGTACCAAACAAAAATAATTAAAATAGAAGAATGTTTAATTAGGTAGCAAAAAGCCATCAAAAAAGAAATGATGGCGGCATATTATATCTAATCCTATTTAATTGACCTCAGTTTGAATACACATGGATGTCAATGATTCAACGGCTTGGGGTTTGGGTTGGCTATACAGAATAACACGCATTAATTAAAATATAATTAATTGGTGATTAAAATACAATTTTAGTGTAGACATATATTTTCAAAAAAAACTTAAATTTGTTCCAATAACAATAATTTTTCAGAAAAAAAAAAAAAACATATGTAAATATATATTCAAAATTTATAATTAACATGTTAATAGATAGCGAAAAGTTTTTAAAAAATCGATAATAAACTTAACAATGAGGACAAAATATTAGATTTATTAGAAGTTAAAATTGTATTTTAAATTTAAATATTTAATTATATTATATGATAGGTAAAATGCAATAAGGGCGTGGTGTCACCGCATAATTATGGTTTTGTGGCTTCTTCCAGGTTGTAGAGTTTAGGTATCCCACATTTCTCCCATCAAAACCCCTCAATTTTCCTTCATTCCAATTAATTAATTATTCCACAAACCCAACCTTTTAATTTAATTTAACTATTCTTTTTCACAATGGGTCTATCACATTATATTCTCTAGGTTGAAATTTAAGGCTTTGCATTAATAAATACGTGTTAACAATATGATATTAAATTTATTTTCATCCATTAATTTAAATTTTTGAGTCGACGATTTAGAATAGTATCATAATAGATGGTCTAGAGAGGTCTTATGTTCAAACCCGTACAATATGAATCAATCGGCGATTTAACAATGTTGTCAGCGTTTTTCTGTTCTAGACCATGTAGATTTTAACTATATTTGCACTTTTAGCAAAAACAAAATAATAAGTAATAAAATAGTTTGTCATACTTATAGCTCATTTGGTAATGTATCTTTCTTATAAAAATAAAAAAAAATAAAAGTCACAAATATCACCGAGGAGTATTTAATAATACAAAGTTAAGGTTCCAACCACGTTGAAGGATTAAGTTTAGAGGATATTTAAATGTCATTTCAATAAGACTAATGATACATCATGTATAGGAATAGGACATACTGAGTGAGTTTACCTTTAATTTAACATATTAAACTATTAAGTTTACTAGAAATTTACAAATGGTAATTAAATATAAAGTCTCGAATCAAATCGTTGAAAATTCTCTTTATTTGATTTGGTGTTAAGTACATAAATTAATTTAAAGATTTCATGAATTCCTATTAGGCTTTTAAAATTCATTTTTGTCTAAAAACTATTAACAAAGTTTATCCTAGTTTTTGTTATTTGAATTTTTACAAGTTCTTCTAGTTTAACCACCATTAATTAACTTTCAAGTTAATTTTATGACAATTTTGTCATAAAATTTTTGATTGCCAGGATTATTTTTACTCTCAACAGGTAGATAAATTGACTTCAAATGTATGTATTAACATATCAACATAAAGGATGCATTTGGGTCACAAAAATTAATTAAGGGTGTAATTGGAATACATTTTCAAATGTTTAACTTAAAAAATAAATCATTTTGAAAAAAATTGAAATATTTGACGACCACTAAAAATTGATTTTGAAGTCTATTCTAAATAGTTTTTATCATAAGAATGAGTCTTTTGATAGACACTTTTTTATTTGAGTCCATCCAAACGAACACCAACACAAAAATAAAACTTTAAAAATAAAATTGTTAAGTGAGGAGGGTCATACAAGGACAATGGAGAGTTGGTTGGTAAACGTATTTGCAAAGAAAGGGCAAGGAAGAAGTAAGGAATATCAAAAAGTAAAAAATGACTGAAAACTCCCTATTTCCTAATTTAGTTTTAATGTTCTTTTGATGATGGTGATGGCACCACATTATTCATTCTTTACTACTAAAATTTCATATTATATTTTTGTCTTTCATCTTGTAATCACAAATTCAATTTGAGTAAGAATTCTAATCTTTCATTTTTTTAGTTTTTGAAAATTAACCTCTATTTCATATCAATATTTTAAATATAAAGATAATTTAGGTGGCAATAATTGTCTCCTCATTTTATTTTATCCACTCATAATTCTTTATTTAATTTTTAAATTAGCTAAGTTATAAATTTAATCTTTAAACTTGTAAATTTATGCCTATTTAGTCCTTTAATATTATAAATGTTTTATAAGAAAATGATGTAGAAGAAGAAAGAGAGAGGAGAGAAGATGGAAAAATAAGCCCCCTCACACTAAAATTTATATTAAATTAGTATATTTGCTAATTTAGCAATACACAACAATTTAACTTCTACATCATTTTTCTCTTTTAGTCAACTAACATTTCAAGAACCATTTAGAATCATTCACCAAATCTCAATAACTAAAAGGTTCATTTTCAAACCATAGGAACCAAATAGACATTAAACTCAAACGTTAAGACCAAAAGTGTATTTAACTTTTTTTTTTTTTTTTTAATTTTAAAGTTGATCTCGTTTAAACCTCAAGTAAAAAAATAAAAATAAATAAAAGATAAATAAAGAACAGTAAGTAATTAGAGGATGAATTAACTATGGAAAAAGCCAACAACCCAAATGTATTGGTTCTCTATAGTTGAATAAGTTTAGGAAAAATAATAGCGTCATTCTCAAGCCACTTGCAACGGCCTTAGTCGATCGAGTAGTTTGCTCCTTCTCTTGATCTTCTCTTTCTCCTTATTCAGTTTCGGTTGAGGTGGAAACGATTAGAGGTGCAAAATTAATTAGAATAATACATATGGGTTTCTTAAGGTTGAAGAAGCAGCAGAGACAACACAACAAAAAAACTACAATTTTGCTTTTGCCTCTCTCTCTCTAACTTTTCTTTTAACTGTTCACACAATTATTTCTTTTCTTCAGCCTTCTTGTCATTTGGGGTATTTAGTTTCATTCATAAGTTTTTTTTTCCCCCTCAAACAAGAACTTGTGTGGAGCAAGTCAACAAATTAGTTATCTTATATGAAGCGGTCTTAAATATAAGCAACAATTATATACACCATTTGACATATACGAGAAAAAATGTACAAGAAAGAAAAGAATATTGAAGTTGGTATCTCATAGTTATTAGGGATCGATGTGCATATTTTTGAATTTACGTCCAACGGTTATTATGGAAGGCTTGGAAATAGGCTTTTGATGAATTAATTGGGTAATGGTTTGTTTTAATATAAGTTTTTTTTTTTTGTTGCCCTTGGAGTGAAAAGCAAAATTATGAAAAGCAAGAGAGAGAGAAAGGGAAAGCAAAATTGCCATTTTATTTGCTATTTGCAACTTCTTCAACCCTAAGAAACACAAATCCTCCTTTCACCATAACTATATTTGCCCAATTCAACAATTTGTAGATGCCATATATTTTGTTGCCTATTGTTTCTTTCCATGTTTTCATGTTCATTTCACATAATATTATTATTATTAAAATGAATCAAACTATTTATAAATATAAAAAATTTTAATGGTAGATCGTGATAAACTTCTATTGCTTAGTAATAGAAAGAGCGATAGAAGTCTATTGCAAACAATTTTTATGATAGATTGTGATAGACTTCTATCAACTAGTGAAAAGTAGAGACCCTTTAAAATTTAAATAAAAAAAAAACAATAAGATTAAGATTTTTTTTTTCGTTTATGATTTGTCCCCAAACTTTTTTTATTTACTTTTTTTTCTTTTTGAAAATTTTTAATTTTGGGTTGTTCCACTTGAATTTCATGAAATACATGCCACCGCGATTCTCAATTGGGATAAAGTATCACAATTCTTAATCATCTTTATATTTAAAAAAAAAAAAAAACTAACTGAGAAATGTATCATTTTTAAGTACTAAGAAAAATTAGAAACAAAATGTGGATTATTGTCGTGGAAAGAAATAAAACATTTTAAATTCTTTTAAAGGTTTAAGGGTAAAAAAAAAAAAAACTTTTTAAAAGTTTAAATGCATATA
Organism: Citrullus colocynthis; assembly: GCA_031780015.1. Taxonomy (NCBI): domain Eukaryota; kingdom Viridiplantae; phylum Streptophyta; class Magnoliopsida; order Cucurbitales; family Cucurbitaceae; genus Citrullus; species Citrullus colocynthis. The sequence continues at coordinate 2,034,409 of QLSR01000227.1, forward strand.
ATAATTGAATATACATAAAATTTGGGAACATTTGTTATAATTTAACCTTTAACATTACATTTCTTTGAAAATTGTACACATGGCAAAAATAACCTTAATTCAGATCCCAAAAATTCATAGAAAATTGACTGCTAATAGTTTATTAGTTATTTAGTTTAACCTCAAATATGATAATATAGTTAGTATTGTTATTGATCCTGATTGAAATTATTTAAGATTATTATATCTTTAACTTCAAGATTTTATCATTTCTAATCTTGATGAAAAGATATATATTTTAACCAGTCTGTTAATATTATAAAAAATTTAAGCTGCTCAAGAATATAGACTAAAGAAGTGAAAATTCTAAGTCAAAAGTTTTGTAAAAGACTAACATGTTCACTCTGCCAAATAACTATTGCTAAATAATTGGCCGACAATTGAGGAACCTTAAACCCTAAATAGTAGATAAAAGATAAATTTAATAAAAATAAAAAATAAAAAATAAAAACTCCTTTAGGGTATACCAATTAATTATATTCAATTATGGAACATTTGTAATATTGTTGAAAGCAGGTGACTAGAATAGATCTACAGCCTACAAACATTTATGAAAAAGTTAATGTAGAGTTAGACAAAAATAAATAAAATAAAAAAGCAAGAAGAAATTAAACTAACCAAGATTGTGTATTGATCAATTGATTTGTGAGTGAACAATTCTCTAGTGAGATCTTCCTAGATTATGTTGAACCTCTATTAGTTCAAACGATAAAAGTTTAACGTGGTTTAAGAGTAAAATTAATTTTGATTTTTTTTTTCGTGAAATCTAACCTGAGTGATTTGTTATTTATGGGAGTAAAACTTTCCTACTTTTATCCTTCAACGAGAGTTTAGTAGAAATAAATTCTTATGATATCAAGCTATTCATTTAAAAGAGCAAATTTCACATGACATGTTTGGTACTGATTTATGAAAATTTTAAAATTACTTTTGATCACTAAATTTTCATGAAGGTAACAATTTAGTCTATAAACTTTAGTTGATAACGATTTAATCTCTAATATTTTCAAATTTGCTACAATTTAATCTTTGCACTTTGATAAGTAATGATTTAGTTTTTGTGCATTACAATTTTGTAACGAAATCTATATCATAAAAAATGTTAATATGATTTAATGACATTTCTTACATGTTTGGATTTAGAAACCGTTGGGAAACAAATTTATTTACAAATTATATAGACAAAACTTTCACAATAGGGACTAAACCGTTACAAATTGTGAATCACTAGGACTAATCATAACTTATTAATTCAGGGGCTAAATTGTTAATTACAAATTTGAAAGTATATAGACCAAATCATTATCAACCAAAGTTTAGAGGGTAAATTGTTACTTTAATGAAAAAAGTTCATAAACCAAAAGTGTTACTTAACCTTATAATTATTTTTTTTAAAAAAAAGAAAAACCTTAAAATTATTATGAACATGTTTTTAGTGATTCAAAACTAATTTTTTAAAAAAATGAAAATTGCATTTAAGACTGTAAAATTGTTTTAAAGTGATTTTGAGCACGATAACCATAGCTTTAACCATTTCAAAATGAGTCCCAAACATACATACATTGAATTAAATGATTTGGGTATAGATTTTAATTAAAAAGCTTTTTTTTAAGGAAAAAAAATCATTTTCATATCAAATAATTATCATTTTCATTGATAAATTAGGAAGATTTTAATTTGTAATTTTGATTTTTTGTTGGCCACGGTTGTATTTGATTTTTTCCATTTTGATTGGTTAGTCGTAAGATTTTGTTGTTTTGATTTTCACTGTTGTTTTGCCTTTAAACCAATATTTAAAAAAAAAAAAAAAAAAAAAGGAAAAAAAAAAATCAACAACAACAACAAAAAAGTACGAGCATCGTACAAAAAAGCAAGGGTCAAGAGAATTCAATGGCTGATTGCTTTTCTTCTCTTCCTATTCTTCACGGCAAAGTCAAGATTGCGAATTGCCATGAAATGCAAACAAAATTGACAATTACAATAGAATAGGAGGATGAAAATTGGTGTAAAAATTCAACCTTTTCTGAAGGCATTCCACTATTTTTAAGCTTCAATCAATCTCTTCCTAGCTTCTGGTTGGAATTGTAATTCTAAAGGGATGGGTTTGGTCAGGTTCCAAGAACATGGGGATTCTGATGGAGAGGAACATGTTTCATTGTCTCATCACAACATTACTATAACCAATAATGATTTTAATGAAACTCGAAGATATGTTTTCACATGTGCCATCTTTGCCTCCCTTAATTCTGTGCTTTTAGGATATGGTATCTTCTCTATTTCTCTTTATAGATCTCCTTCTATATAATCTCCTGTTCTGTTTCCATTGAATTCTAATTTGTTATATGCAGATGTTGGAGTTATGAGTGGAGCAATAATCTTCATTCAAGAGGATCTCAAAATAACAGAAGTTCAAGAAGAAGTTTTAGTGGGAATTTTGAGCATAATCTCATTATTAGGAAGTTTAGCAGGTGGAAAAACATCAGATGCCATTGGAAGAAAATGGACTATTGCTTTTGCTGCTATTGTTTTTCAAGCAGGGGCTGCCATTATGGCTTTTGCTCCTTCTTTCGGTTTTTTGATAGTCGGTAGGCTCTTGGCCGGTATTGGCGTCGGTTTCGGAGTCATGATTGCGCCTGTATACATCGCTGAGATATCTCCCGCAGCCGCCCGAGGATCTCTCACTTCTTTCCCTGAGATCTTTATAAACTTTGGGATCCTTCTTGGTTACATTTCAAACTATGCCTTTTCAGGACTTCCTGTTCATATAAGTTGGAGGGTTATGCTTGGTGTGGGAATAATCCCTTCAGTTTTGCTTGGTTTTGCCCTTTCTATGATACCCGAATCTCCACGGTGGCTAGTGATGCAGAACAGGATCGACGAGGCGAGAATTGTTTTGTCGAAAACAAACGAGTTTGGAGTTGATGTAGAGGAGAGATTGATGGATATTCAGAAAGCTGCAGGGCTTGCTAATAATGTGAATAAGTATGAACCTAAGGCTATTTGGCACGATATATTGCGGCCAACGCCTTCAGTGAAACGAATGCTGATAGCAGGCTGTGGAATTCAATGCTTTCAACAGATTACAGGCATTGATGCAACTGTATATTATAGTCCTACAATCTTTAAAGAAGCTGGGATTGAAAGTAAATCAAAACTTCTTGCAGCAACAGTTTGTGTTGGATTCACAAAAACTTTGTTCATATTAGTAGCTATTTTTCTCATTGACAAAGTGGGAAGGAAGCCACTGCTTTATTTGAGCACAATTGGGATGACAGCCTGCTTGTTTTGTCTAAGTATCACTTTGGCTCTTCTGGATCGTGGAAAACTTGGGATTCTTTTGTCAATCTTAGCAGTATGTGGAAATGTAGCCTTCTTTTCAGTTGGGATTGGTCCAGTTTGTTGGGTCTTATCATCCGAAATCTTCCCGTTGAGGCTCCGGGCACAAGCGTCAGCACTCGGGGCAGTTGGAAGCCGAGTCAGTAGCGGCTTGATCACGATGTCGTTCCTCTCGGTCTCCCACGCAATCACGGTTGCAGGAACATTCTTTCTATTCTCATTGATTTCTCTGATGTCTGTTGTTTTCATTCACAAGTTTGTCCCTGAGACAAAGGGGAAATCCTTGGAACAAATTGAAATGGTTTTCCAAGGAGATGAAAAAGGAATCAGGATACTGCAAATGGCTGACACTGACAGATTAGTCCACAAATAAACTCTTTTTCTTTCCATACAAGTTTGTAAATTTACTCCAAACATAGGGAACTTTTGTCAATATATTATTACTTCACATATTTCGTTAAGGAAAATAAGGACTTTATTTATTTATTTCTTTTAACATATTCGATTTCTTCGAGACTGATAGTACAAACATATATGAATTGAGAATTAAGGTATGAATAATTAAGACATTGAAATTTAAGATCCATCTTTAATGTCCATTTAGTATTTGAAGTTTGCAAAATAATTTTAGATAGTTACGGTAGAATTTCTTTCCGTACGATCAAACAAAGAATCCGAAGAACTAAAATTTGTATTTTAACCTAAAATTAAGAAAGAGTTTAGGTCGTTAACAAAAAAAAACAAACACATGGGAATCATGCAAGCAGGGCTTTGATGAAAGCTTATCTGTAGACTGGACAAACAGGAAAAAACAAACTGGAGTGGACTAGGTATGATTTTATTACTGAAATGGCTTGATTATTGATGCTTCAATTGAAAGAAGTCTCCCCTTCTCTTATTTCTTTGGCCTCTTTTGTGAATCAAGAAGCTCTGAATGGATAAAATTCAGCACGTATTCGTGGAAGTTAAAGGAGGATTGAAAATCCATGTAGCGGACATCGGAACCGGTGATCAATTTCTCCGCCGGAACGGGCTTGCTTTTTTTTTTTTTACAAACATTTTCTCAATTTCCCGATGGTTTTTGTTTCTTTCAGGTCCCAATGTCGTGGTTTTTCTGCACGGTTTTCCGGAGATTTGGTACTCATGGCGCCACCAGATGATCGCTGTGACTAACGCTGGATTCCGAGCAATTGCTATCGATTACAGAGGATACGGACTCTCCGATCCGCCGCCAGAGCCCTCGGAGGCTACATACAGCGATCTCATCACCGACCTCCTTGAAATTCTTGACAATCTCGATATCCCCAAGGTACTAACCCTACACTCAAATTTGTTAGAATGTTAGATGGAAGTTGAGACTTGAAAGATGAGATTTTTGTGTGGTTCCAAATCTAGTTTTGCTAATATCAAAATCATTTGAATTCTAAAAACAATCAAAATTTACTATTTGCTTATATGTTGAAGTGAGTGTGGCTTAATGCTATTAACATGCACACTGTCTTTAAAAGTGAGATTCAATCTTCACCCCATTGTTATTAAACTATTTGGTTATATCATAAAGCACCGGTCAACAATAAATTGCCCGAGTTTCACTTCTTGATGAGACCTCAAAAGCTATGTCACATTCGAGAAAAGTCACAAAATAGCAAAATGTCAATAAATCGTTTTTAGGGTCTCATCAATTTCCAATGGATTTCTTTCTACGATTGCGAATGGGCTCTAAGGAGAATGTAACAATGGGTTGATGCATATAAGCAAAATGTTAGTTTTCATTGTTCTCTGAAATCTAGGTCATTTAACATTTGCACGGAACCAAATTTGGGCATACGTAACATGTCAGAACGCCTTGAATTTATTATTTGGTGCTCCGAACGACCAAGTACGAGAGTCTCACTAGAGTTTAGAGGAGTGTGCTTTATGAACTCTCTAACTCCATTGCCACCTGTAATCTTATATTTTCTTTTTAATAATAAACTACTTTCTGTTGGTAGATGTAGCTAACAACTGTTAGTGAACCACGAAAATAATATGATGACGACTTAAAACAAAAATTGTGATGGTTGAACTGTCTGAGGAGACCGCTACATGGTGTTCTTGAGGCCTATGTTTTTTTTTTTTTTTTTTTTTTTTTTTGGGAATTCTGGTTTAAAATAAAAATGCTCTAAGGGTATTAGTGGGAAATTGGGAATAGGTGTTTCTTGTGGGAAAAGATTTTGGAGCAATGCCAGCTTATTACTTTGCTATCAAACACCCAGAGAGGGCATTAGGAGTTGTGACATTGGGAGTGCCATTCATGCCTCCTAAAAGACCCAACTTCCAACATCACCTCCCTGAAGGCTTCTACATTTCCAGATGGCAGGTATTAAACTCAAACATCTACAAATCCTTATCATGATCATTTTGGTTGTATTAATTAAAGTTCATTTTATATGATTTCTTGTATAGGAACGTGGACGAGCTGAGGCTGATTTTAGTCGTTTCGATGCGAAAACAGTTGTTAGGAACGTCTATGTCCTCTTCTCTAGAAGTGAAATCCCAATAGCCCAAGAAAATCAAGAGATAATGGACCTGGTGGATTCATCTACTCCTCTTCCCCCTTGGTTTACTGAGGAAGATCTTGCAGCTTATGGAGAGCTCTATGAGAAATCTGGATTTCACACTGCATTAAAACTTCCTTACAGGTAATATAACGTCTTTTGTTAGAATATCTTGAATATGTTATCTGCATTGAAACTAAAGTTGTATTTGTATATACGTTATTTATGATTTTAACCCTAAAATTTAGGGTGCGCTATATAAACTCTCTAACTCTATTGTCTTATCACTCTGTCCATGGATGTAGCTAACACACTATTAATAAACCACGTAAATCTTTGTATTAATTCTCTGCTATTTACAATTTTTGTTCATCATTATTTGTCAATTTCATAACACTTTTGAACTGGAATTGAGGAAATTACATGATAGGTCAATGAATGAAGATTGGGGAGTAAAAGATCCAAAAGTGGAAATTCCAGCCCTTCTTGTAATGGGTGAAAAAGATTATGTTCTGAAATTTCCAGGAATTGAAGAATATGTAAGAAGTGAAAAGGTGAAAGATTATGTTCCAAAATTGGAGATCATCTTTCTACAAGAAGGATCTCATTTTGTTCAAGAGCAATCCCCTGAAGAAGTTAATCAGTTGTTACTCAGTTTCCTTGCCAAGCATACATGATGTGGACATCCCAACACAGAAGTGAAATCTGAATAAACCTTTTACTATTAAGTACTTTTGTTGTTGTTTGAATTCCAAAGCCTTGGATGTCAATGCCAAGTCCTCTTTTGGACACAAATCTGAAGTTGAAAGTTAAGTTATAAGAGTATTTACTTGAATAATTAGAGTTTATTGGCAGCAGTAATATCATTTTGCGTGGGTGTGGGAATTCGAATTTCTCTATCTTAACTAATTGAACTATTTTCAAATTAAGATATGATTGAAAAAGAAAAACCTTACTTCATGTTATTAGGGAATAAATTTTATTTTAATGCAATTTCTTTTATCGAAGATACTTATTTGTGAGATTTAGCTAAATTTGAAGAAATGAGATAATTGAATTAACAATGTCCTGTTTGATAATTATTTGACTTTTTATTTTTAGAAATTAAGTTTATAAATACTCATCTCAACTCTAAATTGTTTTATTTTGTTATCTAATTTATATCTAAGTTTTGAAAATTAATAATAATAAAAAAAAGAGTTTTTGCAATTAAGATTTTCCAAAGGATAAAAATGGTAGTAAGAAATTGAGTTCAATTTAAAAAAAAATAAATGCTACCCGATGGGCCCAAATAATGAGTCATCTCATGCCATTTTCTCCCAATTTTAAGAACTTACGTATTTACGGAAAATTTTTTAATAGTGTAGATAGATAGATGTTTTATTAGTTTTATCACCGTGTATTATTAATAAACAAGCAGTGACATTTTGCTATATTTAAAAATATTTTTAACAATAATTTTATTATTTAAAATAATTATTTTATATTTTTTTGAAAAAAATATTATCAATAGTCAATTAATGAGTTTGTTTTAACATTTACTTTGTATATATATATATTTTTTTGTGTTAAAAGTAATATGTAAGTTAATAAGAATTGAATGCATTATTAAGTCAACATAATGACAATAATAATCAAAATAATAAATAAATTGAAAAGTTGATTTTAGATATAGCAAAATGAGGCAACTTATTTACAAATATAATAAAATGTCGCTGTCAATAGTAATGTCTAGTAATCATCTATTATTAGTGAATTTTGCTATATTTAAAAACATTTTCAGTTGTTTTGTCATTTAAAACAATTAACCTAAATTAAAAATTGTCAAAGCATTTAAAAACTATGATTATTTGTCTTACAAACAATTTAATATTGCATACATAGAAAATGTTGTTTATTTGTGTCACATTTGAGAGAATGGGCAAATAATAAGATTATCTTAAATAAAGGTGTATTTGAAATTCATTAGAAGTTAAAGGATAAAATGATCTTAAAATGTAGTATAATCCAAATATAAATATATGTATTAAAAAAATATTAATATATATTATAGGTTATATATTAAAATATAAATTTTTTTAAATATAATTTTAAAATAACAATGTTTATTTTTAGTACAATAACGGTAGAGAAAAAAGATTAAACCTCCCAAAATAAAAGGTCATTCTAATTTCTAAACTCACTTTTACTTTAAAATAAAAATTACAAAAGAGAAAGAAAGAACATGATCTATGAATATCTTAATTTAAGAAAAAGAAAATTACCTCTCACTAATTTGAAAATTATTCAAACATTGCTTCAAAAATTTAAGAAGTTAGTGGTCTGCTGCAATAATTAAGATATTAAACATCATACATAAAACAATATCAAAATAAAGAAGATGAAGAATAAAACTTTCAAATTTAAGCCTCATAAATAAAAAAAAATCAAAATGAAGAAGATGAAGAATAAAACTTTCAAATTATTGTTAGAAATAAGTAGGAAAGTCCCATTTTATTTTTATTTTATTTTATTTTATTAAAAAACCCTCTTAGCATAGTGTTGAAGAATACTGCTTAAAAAAACTTATAAAAATGGATAAGATGAGAAAGAAAAACCCCACTTGTTGTACGACTAAGATTAGTGAGAAAGAGAAATTTTGTAGGTGTATGAAATGGAGAGGTTACATAACATTTCAGATTTTATCACTTTTGATATCACGTAATTAAATATAATTAAATGTTTCAAAAAAAAATAATTATACTTTAACTAATAATTTCATCAATTTAAATCATCCATTATATTTTTTTTGGACACATCTATGAAAATTTAAGTTTAAATTAATATACTTATGAAAATTCAAGATTCAAAGTTTTAATTGATACAATTATTAGTTTGGAGTTTAAATGGATACATTCCAAAGTTTAGGATATAAATTGATATTTCCTTAAAATTAAAGAGCCTGAAAGATGTGTGAGGGAGAGAAAAATGAGTAGAATCTAACTTTTCAAATGTCAAATTATTTAGTAATTAATTGAAAGTATATTTTGTGAATTTTAAATTTGGCAAAAAGTAACATATATAATTTTTTTTAGTTGTTTTCAAAAATATAACTAATTTATTTTAAAATTAACGTATAACAAAATGTGTTAGACGATGATAGACATTGATAGATAATTTATCATTTGGTAAAAGGCTTTTCATTTAAACAACAATTTTCGTCGATTTTTATAATTAAATTACAGAAAATGTAGTATTTGACATTTTATTGAAATATTACATTTAGTAAAAATAATTATGAAAATATTGTAGTTTGGAAATTATTTAGGAAAATATTGTACTTGTGGAGGAGAGAGAAGAGGAAATTTTTTTTTTCCCTTGGTCGAGACTTTAACTTTCAACGAAAGGGAAGGTCGAAGCCTCAACCTTTGACCAAAGGGAAGCGTCGACCAAAGAGAAGCTCGACGCCTCAACCTTCGACCAAAGGCAAGCTCGACACCTCAACCTTCAACCAAAGGGAGGCGTCGACCAAAGACAGCTCGACACCTCAACCTTCGACCAAAGGGAGGCGTCGACCAAAGGGAAGCTCGACGCCTCAACCTTCGACCAAAGGGAGCTCGACGCCTCAACTTTCGACCAAAGGGAAGGACGCCCAACTTTTGCAAGGAAAAGAAAAAAAAAAAAAAAGAATCAGGTCGAGGGTTGACCCTCGAACAAAAAGAAAATACCAACACACAATTTCCCATAAAATCTACAATATTTAGGAAAATATTTCAAAAACTACCATTTGTTCCTAAATATTTTACAAAACAATCCTATTAAAATAATTTTCCCTTTGCGGCTTTGTATTATTAACATTAATAAACATGTGGAAAATACCAAAATGACCCTAACAATAAATAGAATACTGAGAAGTCTCTTTGGTTTTTCCGGAAACGGCCAAGAAAGTCACCCGCCCAAACAAGCAACGACTTTATTTATTAACAATTATCATTTGCTCTTAAAAACACTAAGCAGCAGTTGGTTAGAAAATTGAAGCAGAGCAGAGTCCAAATCTCTTCACCGCTCACTCACTGATTTCCCTTCGCTCTCAAATGGATCGAATTCAGCACAATTTCATCGAAGTTGGAGGCCTAAAGCTCCATGTAGCCGAGATCGGAACCGGTGATTACTCATCTCGTCGTCATTTTCTTCGCCGGAACTTGTTTTGCTTACGAAAACCTACTCTCTGTCTGTGTGTGCTGCTCCTTTTCCTGTTTTTCTTTCAGGTTCCAGTGTCGTCGTCTTCCTGCACGGATTTCCGGAGATATGGTACTCATGGCGGTACCAGATGATTGCTCTTGCTGACGCCGGATTCCGAGTACTCGCTCCCGATTACAGAGGATATGGACTCTCCGATTCCCCTGCCGAGCCCTCCAAGGCTTCATTCAGCGACCTCATCAGCGATCTCCTTGGCATTCTTGATGCTCTCAACATCCCCAAGGTACTATTCTCCTTAGCATGCACTATTACGCGTGAGACTAACTAAATATTGAGAAATCGAGGAAAAAGCGGATGAATTATTCTTCAGAGGTTGAAAATTCGTACGTCGTGGATGAACAGTAGGATGAGTATTGGAGGAATCGAGGGTTTCGGGATTCGCCATGGAAAAAGCGGGAAAAATTTTGGGAGTTTTCTTTTGATACCATATTACGCGTGAGACTAAATTAACTCCCGTGATCTTATTAATGAAAATAAGCCTATATATAGGCAGAGAGTACATGAAAGAAAATAATTAATTAACAAACTAATTATTCTATTATGCACTTTTATTTGGTTGTAATCGTATTGAAGTTAATAGGGGTCCCGCGATTGAATTGCATTGACTGCGTGGTGTTTGAAACAATGAACTGCTGGATGAATTGATTAATAAGGAAAAAGTGTGAAACATACTGATGTTCATTGTATCAAAACCAGGCATATTAACTTTCAATTTTAAGAGTTTAAGTTAAAGGCATTCCAACATAGCCAGTGGCAATGATATAGCAAACTAAGGAATCTTCTAACATTATTTTGTATAGGTGTTTCTTGTTGGGAAAGATTTTGGAGCATGGCCAGCTTATTATTTTGCTTTGAAACATCCTGAAAGGGCACTGGGAATTGTCACACTGGGAGTGCCATTCCTTCCTCTTCAATCTTTTAAGGGTTCCCAAAGCAACATCCCTGAAGGCGTGTATACTTTAAGATGGCGGGTATGCACAATCATTGCCTTACACTATCCCCTTCCAAAAGAAAACTGAATGGAAATATTCCAAGTGTGTATTATTTCAATGCTCTCGACGCGTATATATTGATAATTTGAAATAAACAATTAGTTTCAAATTGTTTTGCTAGCGTGTTGATGTAATATTAAATTTACCTTCACCTATCAACTTAAGCTTTTGGGGGTAATTTAACATGATATTAGTGCAAGAGGTTCAGTTCTGTGATTAAACCTATGCAATGTCTCATTCCTCCTCAATTAATATTGATTACCACTTGTTAGGTCTTCTACAAGTAAGGGGAGTGTTAGAGTGTTAATATAATATTAAATTTACTTTCACTTATCAGCTTAAGTTTTGGGTCAATAGATGATTTAACTTTTTTTACTTTTTTGACAAATGGACCATTCCTATTGTGAGTTTTTGACTATTGATTTCATAGTATTGATTCTGGATAGAGATGTCTATCTCAGTAGTTGATAAGCAAATACATAATTCTTCTACAGAATAAATGAATCTTTTATCATGTTAGTTTGGATTATTTCAAGTTTCTTAACTTTGTTTTACCTGTTTCTTTTCTTTTATTAACTTTTTGCTTCAACTTTCTCTCTACTCAAGGAACCTGGGCGACCTGAGGCTGATTTTGGTCGTTTTGATGCAAAAACTGTAGTCAGGAATGTTTACATCCTCTTCTCCAAAAGTGAAATACCAATAGCTCAAGAAAATCAAGAAGTAATGGACTTAGTAGACCCATCCACCCCTCTTCCTCCTTGGTTCACCGAGGAAGATCTTGCAACTTATGGAGCTCTCTATGAGAAATCTGGATTTGATACTGCAATGAAAGTTCCTTATAGGTATGACACTTGAGTTTTGAGATGATCAAATCTTGTTTTACTTGGAAAAATTCTGTTACATTTGAGATATGATGGATTGATGCACATTCATGATAGGTCATTCAATGAAGATTTGGGAATAAATGATCCAAAAGTTGAAATTCCAGCACTCCTTATAATGGGTGAAAAGGACTATGTTCTCAAATTCCCTGAAATTGAGGATTACTTAAGAAGCGAAAGAGTTAAATATTTTGTTCCCAAATTGGAGATCATCTATTTACCAGAAGGATCTCATTTTGTTCAGGAGCAATCTCCCGAAGAAGTTAATCAGCTACTGCTTGCTTTCCTTGCCAAGCATATTTGATAGTGGACACATTATCAAACACTCCAAGTCTTAAAGCTTAATAAACTTTTGACTAGTTTCCGATCTATCCATATGACGCTCTTTCTGTGTACTGTTCTTAAATTCAGTCAATAATTACCATGTGTATGTTATTATTATTATTATTATTTTCAGTTAAACATAGGTAGATTCGAACTTTAAACTTTTTAATTAGGAGTACACCCTTTTTATCAATTGAGTTATAAGTACTTTGGTACTCTATGCTATGTAGCTTATTTGATAAGCTAGATGTTTGCAAAATTAAAGTTATACGTAATATGTCCGCTACAATAACTAAATGTTAAGTTATGGAATAAATTTATGAATGTTTGTTTGGATAATCAGAGTATTTGGTAGCATTTTACTCAATTAGAATGTTGAAATAGATTGGTAATATGTTCAAAAGTTTCTATTTCTTTCTTCCAAATTTATAGGAAGTTGGCCAAATGTTATAGCTCAATGGCTTAATTTTTAGGTTAAATTAAAATTTTAATTTTTCAATTTTCACATTTGTCTATGTGATTTAGATTTTAAAAAACTTTCAATAAATTCTTAAACTTTCAATTTTGTGTTTAGATGTTTGAGCTTAAAAATTCATTTATTGAAATATGATTTATATAAATGAAAGATTGGATTTAAAAAATAATATCTAAATTCCAATAAATAAATAGACTTTGAAATCAATTATTTCTTAGACATATTTTATTATTAATTATAATAATATAAAATATGGATAGTTAGTAATTGATTTAACATTTTATAATAAGCCAAATTGAGAATTCAAGATCTTTTAGAAAAAAAACGTGAGAATTCATGGTAATTGACATTAGCATACCACTCGTTGTATAAGAAAACAAAATTAATAATTTATAATAAAGTAGTCTAATTAAAAAAGTAGTGTATAAATTGCATACTAAAGAAAATAAATTTTATATATAAGAAGAAGATAATAATATTTTTAGATAAATAGATTTTCATATTTATAATTTTTTTAATATTTTTTTTATTTATAATAATTTTTCAATTTTTGTATATGGAACATTATTTCTCTTATATAACAAAACATATATATATATTTACTTTCTACAATATTTAATTAGAAACTAGAATGTAAATTTATATTTAGTGTAATAAAAACATCATTTTCTTGTAGACAATAAAACCATCCATTTTTTAAAATGATAATTAGAAATGTTTATAAAGAATATAACGCGGTTGTAATGTTTTCCGTTAAAATTAAGCGTAATGGATGAAGCCCGATAGAGCGAGACGATTAATTTTAATCGAACCAAGAAAGGATTATTTCCTCAACGCTCCACGATTCAGATCTCTCCTCGATCAATAAACTCACCAATTCCAGAAATACCTGGTTTGAATCTCTCTCTCTCCATCTGCTGTTTGTTTAATCTCCCTCTCAATCATGAAATTTAGTACTGGTTTGTTTTTTCAATTTTGTTAGATGGATCTAGATTCTGCGTGCAATTTCCGTAGGTTTCGTAGATATGATCTGTACATTATATGCTTGCGAACTTGGATCTGCTGTAACTTGTGAATTTCTGGCATTCTTCGGATTGCCTACATGATTTTGATTGTTGATTTATAATTGCAGTAGTATGTGGGAATAATGAGAGTTTCTGCTTCAGATCCCTTACTTTTCTTCTTCCTCTTTCCTTCTCCTCCGCGAATGTCTGCTTGATCTCAAAGACCTTCCGTGCTTTAAGGTATTTCGTAGTAATGTAGTTCTAAGTGAAGCTAGATAGTTGTAATGGATATACATAAAGAGTTAAGGCAAAGAATGTAGAAAAGGAAATTTGTTTATGTACTTTATTTCGTGCACTCTAAGTATTCAAACATTTTAGATTAAGCTCTAGAGGTAATTTCTTTTTCTTTCTAATCAGTGTGTGACTTACAAAATTTCATTCCCAGGTGCGGAAGACAACTTCTCCTATCTGAAGTCAGTGATTGTTGGTTTGCATTCTCATATCATCTTCTCCTATCTGAAGTCAGTGATTGTTGGTTTGCATTCTCATATCATTAAAAAATGGTAAAAGCATTTATGTTATTGAACCATTTATTGTCACTTTTTATCTGCATTCTTATGTAAATTTATATCAAATTATCCATAATATTTTATTTTTTTGAATTGCCTTCCCATTAATTCATTTCTAAGTGCTTTCTTGTCTCAACCTGTTGAAGTTCATGGACGTTCAGAAAATCTTGTGAGCATTTAAGATTAATGAATCGTGCTACATATATATTTTGTCTGGCACACTGAATCTGATAGTATGCACCCTTTAATTTACTTTAGGAAATATAATAGGAACTAGCATGAGCATCTTGCTCGTGAAGATCATTAGTGATTTCTCTTTTTTAAGCTAGATTTTATTATGTATTTGTTGCATATTGTTTCTTGTTTTATTTTTTCTGGTGGCGTACTTTTGGCTTTTGGTGGATTTCAAAAATTTATCTTTTCTCCTCCCCTTATTTTCTTTGACGAACATTATTTATGTTGCATAGGTTGTTCTTGCTGCATCCATTGTTAGCAAGTCTGGGAAAGGTGAGATATTTCCTTTACCCATTGTACAACAGTATTTTTGAACTTTATCTTTCGTAGTGATGGTTTTTAATAGTTAGCTTTTTGTACTTTCTACTCATTAGCCTCTTTCTCACACTGGCACAAACACACACCTTTTCTCCTTTAAATTTTCTTTTCAAGTCTTTGATACATTTTGGCTACTACTTACAAGGCTGTCTTTTTGGATATATTCTTTTTCCAGTTCTTGTTTCTAGACAGTTTGTCGAAATGTCTAGAATCAGAATTGAGGGCCTTCTTGCTGCTTTCCCAAAGTTGGTTGGAACTGGAAAACAACACACATATGTGGAGACAGAAAATGTTCGCTATGTTTACCAGCCAATTGAAGCTTTATACTTGCTTCTTGTAACAAATAAACAGAGCAACATCCTTGAAGATTTGGACACCTTGAGGCTCCTTTCTAAGCTTGTATCCTTTTTTGAGATGGCCTATTTCTAGTGCTGTTAATGCTAATCTTTTGTTGAATTTTTGGGTATGTTGGCTCATGATTCTACTGTAATTTCTTTTATTCCACAAATTTTTTGGTGATCTTGAACTTCAAATTAGTAGTAATTTCAAGGGAACTAACAAAGTTGACATATGCTATAATAAAGCAAGCATTTTGATGATGTATTTTATAATGTTCATTTTATATGAAACAAAATCAAGTCTTTTCTGGTAAGATCACATGTTTTTCTTTTGTCTGATAATAGGGATGCCCTCCAACATGTGTATGTGTTACCTTCTTACGTGTGTATGTGTGCGGGTTTTGTTTGCATAGATAGTTCTTTATAAATGCTTGTATCAAATATGCTGAAAATGGAGTTATGCTGGTGTCCTTAAGTGATTCTAGGTACCTGAATACTCACTCTCTATTGATGAAGAGGGAATCTGCAAAACAGCTTTTGATTTGATTTTTGCTTTTGATGAGGTTATTTCCCTTGGGCACAAGGAAAATGTGACTGTTGCCCAGGTTAAGCAATACTGCGAGATGGAGAGCCATGAAGAGAAGTTGCACAAGTTGGTATTGCAGAGCAAGATCAATGAAACTAAGGATGTCATGAAGCGGAAAGCAAGTGAGATTGACAAAAGCAAGGTATTTTTTACATGTCCGTTATCATTCTTTTTTCACAACTAAAATGCTCATTTTTCAAAAAACAATTCCTTTTCTAATAAAATAAATTCAAAGTTGAAAGTTTGTCATATATATTGCAGATTGAAAAGAATAGAGGTGACAAAGGAGGCTTTATGTCTTTACAGTCTATGGGATCAGGAAAGATTGATAATAGCCTCAGTGACATGGGTTTATCATCAGGTGGTGGAGGTGGAAGTGGTTTTGGTAGCAGCTCTGGTTTTGGATTGGGTGCTGATGTGGAGTCCTTTTCTAGCAAGCCTAAAGGTCACCCTTTTTTAAATGCACTTTTCATGAATGTTATCTATGATGAGTTGTCAGTTTGTTACACATATTTGTAAGCAGTCACTTGTCCTTGCATTGAGACAATATCCGCTGCCGACAATGTCTTTTAGTAATTTTTCATATATTTTATGGCCAATGAAGATTGTCATGTATTAAGTAGACACTTGTCATTCTACCTTGTATGTCTGTTATTAGGCCGTCCACCTTCATCTGCTACTGCTCCTCCTAAAGGCCTCGGCATGCAGCTTGGTAGATCCCAAAGGACAAATCAATTCTTGGAATCTTTGAAGGCAGAAGGTGAAGTAATAGTTGAAGATGTACAGCCAAGTGTTGGTCAATCGAAATCAGCTGTCCCTCCGCCAACTGATCCTGTTACTCTATCTGTTGAGGAGAAACTCAATGTGTCCCTGAAACGAGATGGTGGAGTTAGTAACTTTGACCTTCAGGGAACAATGTCCCTTCAAATTCTTAACCAAGAAGATGCCCACATTCAAGTTCAGGTACTTTGCTACTTGTAATAATTGATTTCTGGCATATGTTATAAACTTTCCTTTAAAAGTGTTCGAAGCTAAAAGGTTTTCATCATTGGATTGTTCAGAACTTTGGCACTCGGGACAATTTTGTCTCTAAATTTGTTCCTATAGTATTTTTAAACCACCTCTCGGGCACTTCCTTTTGTCTCATCTTGTGTTCGTATAATGTTATTATGATTTGATTGGCAAAGCTGGTTTTCTTATTTGTTTCAGTTTCCCTATCTTGATTCATTATGCCTTGTTTTCAGATTGAGACTGGTGGGAACCCTGGCATCCTTTTCAAAACTCATCCTAACATGAACAAAGAGTTATTTTCCAATGAAAACATTCTAGGCCTGAAGGACCCGAACAGGCCATTTCCTACGGGTCAAGGCAGTGATGCTGGAGTTGGTCTCTTGAAGTGGAGAATGCAAAGCACTGATGAATCAATGGTACCATTAACAAGTGAGTTCGAATCCTTCTCATACTGTTTTCTATTATATATATTTTTAAAAGCTATACTTATGGGACTTCTGTTGTTGCAGTCAACTGCTGGCCCTCTGTTTCTGGAAATGAAACCTATGTCAGCATTGAATATGAGGCTTCATCAATGTTTGACCTTCGGAATGTTGTCATCTCAGTGCCTCTTCCTGCTCTTCGTGAGGCACCTAGTGTAAGGCAGGTTGATGGAGAGTGGAGGTATAGATTGATATTTCCTGATTTTTATTCTTTCATTGAAATCATGACTTACATAGATTCTTTAATCGAAATGGGACTATCCTTTGTTTAAAAAAATAGGACATGGCAAAAAGAAACAAGGTCGTAACTTTTTATTTAACAGGTCTCAATGTTAGAACTTTCTGAAAGACAAAATTTGTTACGATTTTTTTAATATATGAATTACATGATTCTAATGAGGCAGATCTGAATTGCTATCCTTTTGAATTTAAAGCCCCATTTGCTCAGTTCCTTCCCTATAGTTTAACATCACATTTGCTCAGTTCCTTCCCTATAGTTTAACATCTGTTTATGCTCAACCTGTAGGTACGATTCCAGAAATTCTGTCTTGGAGTGGTCTATAGTTCTCATTGATAACTCAAACCGCAGGTATGTAGTGTTTGGCTTCTCTCTTCGCTAGACGTCATTACCCTTTCTGTTCATTAATTTGTTCCATCTTCTTGACAGCGGATCAATGGAGTTCGTTGTTCCTCCAGCCGATTCATCAGTATTTTTCCCCATTTCTGTTCGATTTTCAGCAACTAGCACCTTTAGCGACCTGAAGGTTTATTCTTGTTCTTCCCTCTACTTGAAACCAGATATTTGTTACGAACCTCTAAATAATCATTATTATCACGTTAATATATTCTGTTCTTGTGTGTTCCTATTAGACTAACTAAACTTTTTTTTTCGACCTAGAAACCCGTATTAGACTGACTTCTCTCATTCACATCTTTTTATTATGTAAAAAGAAAATAAGATTTGAACCACACTTATTCTCATTCTTTACTTGACACCCCCTGCATTTCCTGAACATTGGTTTGTAAACTCCACTGTTGCAGGTTGTCAATATTTTGCCTCTTAGGGGTGGTGCTCCTCCCAAATATGCTCAGAGGACACAGTTGATTACGGAAAATTACCAAGTTGTGTGATTGGCTATATCTTTTTTGTTAAAATTTTCCTGAATTTTGCACTGAGAAATTTTTATTGATAGGGCAATTTTACTTAATATATTTACTGTTTTGGAATATATTCAGAACTGGAAGATGCCATGATTCATTCAGTTTTTTTGTTTAGAGGATGTTAGAATCAGACATTGCAATACCATGTTGCTTGGTATATCACTCATCCAATGATGATACATATTCCTTCTTGCAAACTAAGATTGTCTTGTCAGGCGTATTTTTTGAAGTGTTTTGATTGGTATTTTGAAAAATTAATGAGAAAGATTCTTAATTTTTTTCACTTTCCTCCTCTTATTAATTAATATATTATATATTTGAGTCATTATTTTATAAATGCTTTGTTTGAAGTACTATTTTGGTCAAATTCTTTTTGGGATGGTTGATTTTGGTCTTGTAGAAAAATGGTTGGGAATGTAAATAAAGTTTTACATTGGCTAGATAAGGGGAAGATCATGGATAAGTGTGTGAGAATAACTATCTCCAATGGTATAAAGTTTTTTTTGGTGAACTAAGAGCAAAGCCATGAGAGTTTATGAAAGTAAGCAATATTATACTATTATAGAGATATGTGAATGGTTGTTCTTATAGAGTGGTATCAGAGTTGTGTCCTTGACTTAGCCTTGTGAATAGAATTTTTTAATGATAGAACAAAAGAAATTGATGAAACCTTGAAAGAGGAGGTTGGTTGGTAGATTGTTTAAGGGGAAAATTGTTGGGAATACAAACAAAGTCTAATATTCGTTACATAAAGTAAAGTTTGTGTGTATATAAATGAAAAACAACTCTATTAGTATGAAGCCTTTTGAGTGAAACCATAGACAAAATCACAAAGTCGCCTAATCTAAATTGTATCCTCTCGAACTAATCTTTGGTTAAAAGACTAAAAGCATAATAATATGAATACATGAATGCTTGTTGCAATAAAAGAAAGACTTTCAATTAATTAAACATATAAATTAAAAGACTACATCGATCCCTATAAAAATCTAAACCCCTACAATATCGATCCTCATTTCTAATTCAATGTTCCATGATCATGAACCTAAAATCTCTTCATTTGGTTCACAAGAGTATTTTTAAGTCCCAAAAACTTAGTAAAAATAAAGTTTAAACTTTTTTCCTCTTAGAGGGCGTACCTAATTTTGGCTAAAAAATACAAATGTATGAAAACCCTAGTTGCAGAGTCGGAAACATTGGGAGTAGCATCAAGATGTTGGCTCATGAATCTTTGCGAAGACATGTGTGCCTAAAAAATAAGATTTTTCGTCAAACTACGTGACGAGATGTTATAGCCACCTCAACCATAATGACTTAGCCTGCTACAATTACAACATACGTGAACACACTAAGTTACATCTCAATACTAACAATGACTAAAGCATGAAAATAGTTTGCCATGTGCGCTGTCAGACAATGAGGGCCAATGTGAACACTCTTTAAAAAACTGAAAATGATATTTTAAAAATATAAACAGGAGAAAAAAAAAAAAAAATCTTTAGGTTCAAAATAGTATTTAAACTTCAAACTAACAAATATGTCTCTTTTTGTTTCCAATTTATTTTTCCATGTGTTGTTATTAATATCTATTGATCAAGCATTCATAATCGTCGTAATTATATTAATATACAAGTTGATTTTCAAAATTAAAGATTATATGAATCAACCATTTAGATTATAGAAGGAACAAAGGAAGACCATGGTTTTCTTTGTTGAAAAGTATTCGATGGGTTGAATAAGTCACCTTGATATGATAACAATGACAACATGATATTTTCATATTTGAGGCTTCAACCGTATATATTCTTTTCTTCTTGTTTTTAAAATTGCTTGAATTATTATTATTAGAATAAAATTGCTGGAATTATTTGCAGGAGAATGTAAATACGGTTTTACAGGTTAAGGTAACTTTTTTTTTTTTTTCTTTTTACTAAAACAATAGAGGTTAAGCCTCTAACCTATATCAATTACCATTGAGCTAACTAATAAGCTTACGTTGATAGTTGGGGATTGTTAATGATCAACATATTTGTTAGGTAACTAGTTTAATTCTTGGCTAATTTCTAAATAGATACAAGTTTTAAAAACTATGTTTTGTTGTTTTCAAATTTTGGTTTGGTATTGAAAACATTAGTAAAAAAGTAGATTACAAAATAAGAAATTTAGAGGTGAAGAGATATTTATAGACTTAATTTTCAAAAACCAAAAACCAAAAAACAAATAGTTATAAAACAATACATTAAAAATTTGATTTCACCCTATAGTCAGAATCAACCATAAATCCTTTAAAAGTCCTTCTAACAATAAGAATGAATTACAAGGTCTACAAAATTATATGACTAAAAAAGAATCTATTTTCAAATATAGGAAAGTGAACCAAAATATTTACAAAATATAGCAAAATTTCATTGTTTTTCTAAAATAGACTGTAATAGATGCCGATATTTTGCTATTATTTGTAAATATTTTCAACAGTTTTGTCATTTAAAAAAAAAAAAATTTAAAAATCACATACCTAAATAAGGTATTTTTGTGGATGAAACTAAATAAGGACTTTATTACCCAAATGAATTTAATTCAAAACAAAATGAGTAAAGCGCCAATTTAATAATAATTATTGGTTGACAAATCACAACTCACAAGTTAATGACATTTTATTTTTATTAATATTAAAAATATTTTAGTTAAAATACTATGATCAATCTTAAATTTAGACTCTAATATTAGTTTATTGTCAATTTTTATAAAATCTTTTTGATATTTATTAGCATTTTCACGATACATTTTGAAAACCTATTTACATATTGCATTTATTTTTAAAAAAATTATTATTATTATTGTTTAGCCAATTTCAATAAAAATTATTTTAGAGGTACAAAATATAAGATTTATTAAAATTATAGATAGAAAAATTAAACATACGAAGTAACTAAAATTAAATAACAAGATCAAAATAATATTCGAATTAAAAAAATTGATTTTTTTTAACAACCTAAAAAAAATAACTTTAATTTGAACAGTGCGTTTAAAAAAGTGCACAAAATAATAATAACAATAATACCAAAGTAAATGGGATGATTCAGGATGGTTGATTTAATTGGAATATAATTGGATTAACTTCAATGAATTTTTCTCCAAAATAATAAAATGAAACCATTATTATCCCATTGACCTGACATAGGACTAAATTGATTTGATTAATTAAACGTAGAACTTTAAAAAGAACTCCCATCATTCCCCCTGGCCATAAAAGCAGATCGACAAAATTCACATTCCGCCCCATAACTTTATTTTCGTTTCATTTAGACCCCGAGTGAGCTGTTTTATTGCAAGACTTACCCCTAAAAAATACAAAGAAAGCAAAGCCTCAGACAATTATAGTTAAGTGTAGAAAATAGAAATTTTGGAGAGGAAAAAGAAAAAGGTTATAAAAAGAAATATGAAACAACAAGAAGCATATTAATTAGGTCTATTGGATTATTAATTAATAATTATTTATTTAAACAGTTCTGATCTTCGGGAAGTGGAAGTGTGAAATTTTGACCTTTCGCTTTCGCTTTCTGGATCTAGGGTTTCATGTCATTGACAGAGTCCTTCGTAATCGCCAAAATACGAGCCCTAGGATTATCTTACCACCACCGAGATAAAATAAGAGTTTTCTCAAACCACAGATCGAGTTGATTGGAGTTTTTTTTTTTTTATATATTTTTTCTTTTTTTCTTTTTTTTTCTTTTTGGTTCATCATCATCATCATCAATCAGGATCTTAAATTTTTTCCTACCAGGGAAAAAAGAAGAACCCGAATCTTGTTTTGTTCTGTTGTTTCTTTTGACGGATCGGTGTTTTAAATTTGAAAAAAAAAGAAAAAAGAAAACTGGATCAAATCTAAAGCATTCTGGACGGATCATGATCTTTTTAAAATTTCTTATTGTCTGGAAAGGAAATCATTGAAACCCATGGGATTATATAGAAACTTGATGAAATTTCTGGAGCCAAAAAGCCAAACAGTGACATATTGAGGAAGGGGATTGGAGGGAAGAATGTATAAATCGGTGGTTTACGAAGGGGATGAGCTACTGGGAGAGGTAGAGATTTACCCAGAAGAAAAGAATGGCTACAAGAACATCGAAGTGAAGGAAATCAGAATAAGTCACTTCTCGCAACCGAGTGAGAGGTGCCCACCACTTGCAGTTCTTCATACCATTGCAGCCTCTGGAATTTGCTTCAAAATGGAGTCAAAGACCACGCAGTCACAGGACACGCCGCTCCATCTTTTGCATTCCTCGTGTATCATGGAGAATAAGGTATAAAAACACAACTCGAATATAAGAAAGGAGACCAAAAGACAAAAGTAAGAAGAAAGTGTGTGAGAGAGAGAGATATATAGAGAAAGAGATTAAAACGAATGAGGAAAACAAAATCTTAATTCGTAATTCTTAAGCGAACTTTGTTCATCTTACAAGGATTAGAATAGAAACATTCCAATCATATTGAGAAAATTTTGTCACCTTAATTGAGAATGGTGCTGCAATTTTGCCGCACATTTTGTGAAATTTGTATGATATCTGCAACTTATACTCGATTGTCTTTCTACATGCCTTGGTTAAACGAATGGAAGAAAATGGATGTGCAAGATGGGCAAAGCTAACTCCTAGACTGTAGGTTCATAGGAAGTTCAGTTCGTTGCTTCTTTCCTCCTGTTTTATTGATCTATGTCTTGCTGGTGATATTATTTTGAAGATTTTGCTGCTGGTAGTTTCAATATGGTGTTAAACTTGGGATTTTGTGCTGCAACCAAATTAAAACAAATATTTCAATAAGCTGAACTTATAGCATGAGAGAACTTGGTTATCCCCTGGAATTGATTTTTCAAAATTCTAATCTTACTTATGGTTCTGTTGTTTTGTCTCGTTGGAAAAGTTTCTGCTTTCTTTAATGCATACCATTTTAGTTTTCGTTGGTGGGGTGACATATTCTTCCTCAGTCTGTTGTTCTTGATATGGATGTGTTGTAAAAACTGATGATTTGGATTTATTTCGAACAGACTGCTATAATGATGTATGGAGTGGAGGAGCTACATTTGGTAGCCATGTATTCTAGAGATCATGAAAAGCAGTATCCATGTTTCTGGGGCTTCAATGTTGCAATGGGACTCTACAATTCTTGTCTTGACATGCTGAATCTTAGATGTCTTGGCATTGTATTTGATCTTGATGAGACGCTTGTGGTCGCAAATACAATGCGCTCGTTTGAGGATAGAATTGAAGCCCTGCAGCGGAAAATAAGCAGTGAGGTAGACCCACAGCGTGCTAATGGTATGCTGGCGGAGGTTAAGCGATATCAAGACGACAAGATAATTCTGAAGCAATATGCTGAAAATGACCAGGTTATAGAGAATGGAAAAGTGATTAAAAGTCAATCGGAGGTTGTTCCAGCATTGTCTGACAATCATCAACCTGTTGTTCGACCTCTCATACGATTGCATGAAAAAAATATCATTCTAACTCGTATCAACCCCCAGGTAACTAGGTTTACTTATCTATTTGTTTCCAAGGATTGTGCAGGGACCACCAAACAATACACTTCACTTGTTTTTCATATCGTATTGTTCACATGCATTCATATTGCTCTTTTTCCTAGTATCCTTATGTGGGATATTTTTTCTTTATGTTTTTATGCGTCTCCTAATTTGTCTGTGGATCTTTGACTGTAATGATTGAAAGTAATTCGAAACTGATGTTGGTTGCCTGAGACAAGATTTGGTTCATTTAAGTGGTGCATGAGTTCTTTTTATGTATTTCATTTAGACTACAATGTTGCACAATTCAAGTTATAATCTATTTTGTGAAATCATTGAATGAAAGTTATATCAACTCAACTACTGCTGTAATTCCATAGATTCGTGATACAAGTGTTCTTGTGAGGTTGAGACCTGCATGGGAAGATCTTCGGAGCTACTTGACTGCAAGAGGTCGCAAGCGTTTTGAGGTCTATGTGTGTACAATGGCTGAAAGGGATTATGCTTTGGAGATGTGGAGGCTCCTTGATCCAGATTCAAATTTGATAAATCCTAAGGAATTGTTGGATCGCATTGTTTGTGTCAAGTCTGGTTAGTAAGTTTAAGCCAATTCCAAAAAGAAAAATATCCCTCCCCAAACCAGTAGCACATTTTGCTGACGGACTTAGCATGGGAGTTTGTTGATGAGGGAGATAATTCCGAAGCTGCTTAAAGTCATGCTCTATAGTTTTTCTACCATTTTAAAGACTCAAGTTAATCTTTTGTTAATATTCTTTTGGTCCATGTCATTAGGTTCTAGGAAGTCATTGTTCAATGTCTTCCAAGATGGGTTTTGCCACCCAAAGATGGCTCTGGTAATTGACGATCGTTTGAAAGTGTGGGATGAAAAGGATCAACCTCGAGTGCATGTTGTTCCTGCATTTGCTCCTTACTATGCCCCTAATGCTGAAGTATTTTCTTATTTGCAATTTGGCATTTTAGTTTGAAATATTTCTTTAAAAATCAGGCAAATGCTGGTTTATCTCATGTTTCCACTTTTTTTTTAAAGGGAAATAATGCCATCCCTGTTCTATGCGTAGCAAGGAATGTTGCCTGCAATGTTAGAGGTGGTTTTTTCAAGTAAGATTCAGAAGACTGCTAAAGTTCAAATGGATATGAATTCTACCATGCTTATTCTTAATATTTGCAAATTAAGGTTTTAGCTCTGGAAGATGGCCCATGTTCATGCATGTTATCAGTTTTCTTTTGTTAATTGCGGCATTCCTCTGATTTCAGAGAATTTGATGAGATCCTACTGCAAAAAATTTCTGATATTTCATATGAAGATGGTGTCAACGATATTCCCTCTCCTCCTGATGTGAGCAACTATCTTGTCTCAGAGGTCAGTCGAGATTCCTTCTCAAATTCTTTTCCCCTAAAATAATCAATTTTAATTTGATAATGAGGTCATGTTATCAAATTTAGTTTTATTGCTTTTGTTTCTTGATTTGTTAAATGCTTCATTCTTTTCCCTTCCTATACGTTTTTCAGGACGAATACTCTCTTTCTAATGGAAACAAAGATATGCCAACTTTTGATGGTATTCCAGACATGGAAGTTGATAGAAGAATGAAGGTACTGACAAAGATCAATCACTGATTGAGGTCATAAGTAAACTTTCATTATTAGTATATACCAGGGTACTAATTAGGTCAAGGAAAGTGAACGTAATAATATCTTGCATAAAATTCTTTGAAGAGGAATGCATTAACTATTAAATTTAATTTTACCGTTATACATTTGCATCCAACAATAGTTACTTGTGGAGTGGAAAGAATTCTGCAACCTTATTCAATAAAAATGATACTGAATAGTTGTTCAAGAATTACAAAGAACTAAAGAAGTGAGCAAAACATAAAGAAATCAATAAACTCTCTACATCAACTTGTCATCGTGCCTGCATGTTACTTCAATTTAAGATCTCTGTCTATCATACACGCGCACACTTCATCATACATGCACATATATGAAAAGGATTCCTCTTCCATCTTCCCAGGATGCATTTTTGGCTTCTTCAACTATCAACAGTGCAGATCCACGGGTGTCTTCTCTTCAATATACAATGGCTTCTGCTTCTGGTGCTGTTCCACTTCCGCCAAAGCAGGTTTCAATGCCATATTTTCCAAACATGCCACTTCCCCATGTTAACTCTGTGGCTCATGTGGCCCCATCCGAACCAAGTTTACAAAGTTCTCCAGCTAGGGAGGAGGGGGAGGTACCAGAATCAGAATTAGATCCTGATACAAGGCGTAGACTCCTTATATTGCAACACGGTCAAGATACAAGAGAGCGTCTATCAAGTGAACCTGCATTTTCCGCAAGGCCTCCTCCATTACAGCAGGTTGCTGGTCCACGTGCTCAATCACGTGGAAGTTGGTCACCAATGGAAGAAGAAATGAGCCCGAGGCAACTAAGTCGGACTGCACGCAAAGAGTTCCCTGTAGATGCAGAACCAATGCCAATGCGGGAGAAGCATAGGTCTAATCATCCTTCATTTTTCCCCAAGATTGACAATTCAATTATACCCGATAGAATTCCTCATGAAAATCAGAGATTGCCAAAAGAGGTAATTAGGCTATGTTTTGGCTTATTTTCTATCCATGAAGTTTTCCCTCTTTGACTCCCCCTTTTTTCAAGGAGAAAAGCTACTGTATAATTCTTCAGTGTTTTTTTAATCAAACATGCAGGGTTTTTATAGAGATGACCGTGTGAGAGTAAATCGAAGACCATCTAGCTATCCTGCGTTCTCAGGTGAGCCATGTTTATCAAATTTGTTTGTCCATTTTCTGAATCTTATGGCTTGAAAATCTTTTAGTTTTTAATTCTTTTTTTCTTCCTTTTTTGTCCTTGTCATATTAACTTGGGTCATTATTAGTTTGCCTGTCTGTTACTACTTGGGGCCCTCTCTTTCATTTTCTCTTTGATTAACATTAAAAAAGAGTCAAACCCTTCCTCCTGTACTCTGAATGAACTACATGTTTAATCTAGGGTGAATTTTCTCTTTGATAATCATTATTTTGGTTTTTCTAGCTTGCATTTTGTTAATAATTATCATATTAGTTGTTATTATATTTCATTGATGTCATGCTACATGCTGTATTGGTATTTTAAAGGTGAGGAGATTCCAATGAATCAATCATCTTCAAGAAGCCGGGATAATGACATTGAATCTGGACGCTCCATCTGGAGTGAAACTCCTGTTGGAGCTCTACAGGAAATTGCAATGAAGTTTGGCACCAAGGTAATTTGAGACTGCTTTTTCCATCATAAAATTTGAAGAGTATAAATTATGCATTGGTTACTCCGTTTTCCTGCCAGTCCTTGAGACTTGAAAAAACTTGTAGGTGGAGTTTAAGCCGGGGTTAGTTCCCAGCACAGATCTACAATTTTCTGTTGAGGTAATTTATGATTTCCACCTTCATGTCCTTTATGGTTCTTAAAATTTTTATCAGAATGTAGATTTTTCTTTCCTTGGAATATATTTTGGATAGTTCGATGCCTGTTTATCTACATTACTTGAATAAGAGTTCTCTGCTTTTATTTTCCTTTTCTTTTCTTTTATTTTCTCTTTTAGAAGAAACGATATAGTATTAAAGACAAAGAAGAAAAACCACCTAAGGGCTGGGAAGAGGAATCCCCCACCCGACCGGAGCTAAAAGAGAGCCTCTTTTTTTTTTTTTTTTTTTTTTGTCGAGAAATAATTTATGAGATTACAAAAGAGAAGGGTCCACATTAGGGAGATTTACAAAAGACTTCTCTAATTGGAGAGGAGAGAAGAAAAGATATAGTAATGAAAAAGAGAGCATTTACTCATATCACAATCAAACTAACTATTGAGTTAAAAGAGCTAAAAGAGCTTTCCAATTGTTAATGA
The DNA here is from genome assembly GCA_031780015.1 of Citrullus colocynthis. Taxonomy (NCBI): domain Eukaryota; kingdom Viridiplantae; phylum Streptophyta; class Magnoliopsida; order Cucurbitales; family Cucurbitaceae; genus Citrullus; species Citrullus colocynthis. The sequence continues at coordinate 2,062,366 of QLSR01000227.1, forward strand.
TCATGAGAAGGTTCTGCTACGGGACAGTAGGCAGTGATCCGAACATTGAGTTTTCTGATTTTCCCTAGTAATGTTATGTATAATTCAAAAGTTGCCTCATTTAGGAGCAACTGGATTGCTCCAGAATAATGTTTGCACGATTTGTTACTCGAGTGAGAACTCAAGAATTCTGCACTTAGTGGAGTTTGTGAACCTATCTGTGGTTAGATGATGGAAGAAAAAGAGAAATTAGTTTTTAGAAATTAGTGTATTACTGCATAAAAGTTTAAGACTTTACGACGAGGAGAACTTAGAAGTAAAAGTGTGAAAATAAAAACATATTGAGAACTAGAGTAGAACAGACTAGGAAAGAGAAATAGATCAAGCAGAAGATAAGCCATATCTGGAAAGACTAGTTGAGGAAGTGGGAAGATACGAAAATTCTAGGATTCTTTACTGGATGACCTTTTCTTATCCAATAGTAGGGGGCTTATATACCAGAGTAAGATGAAGAAATTGATAATTAAATATCTCAAGGTTAAGTAGATTCTCCACCAAAATTCAACACACTGATCCTGATAAATTTTTTGGCTGAATTATAGGAAATACCCTCGAATTTTTCCCTTTGTTTAAAAAATGCCTTTATTCTTGTCAAAGTTGCCATATTACCGATGAACTTTCATAAATGTTTCAAAACTACGTTTGAGATAAAAATCCTTTGGAGTTTTAGGCAGAAATTGAGGCTTAGAATGCTATGGCGTGTGATGATCCTAATTTCTGTTATAGGTCACCCCACATCATTCCAAGTCTCAATTTCCACCTGAAATTCTAAAGGATTTCTACTCCTAAGGTATTTTTGAAATGCTTATTAAAGTTCATGAGTAATATTGCAACTCTTAGAAAAATAGTGGTATTCTTTGAACAAATGTCAAAGTTTAAGCATACTTTTTATAATTTAACCTAAATTTTAAGTTTCCATGTCCTTTTTCTTTGAACAAATGTCAAAGTTTAAGCATACTTTTTATAATTTAACCTAAATTTTAAGTTTCCATGTACTTTTTCCCAGGTTATTTATATCCCATTCTTCTATTTTTAAGACCTGCTTGTTTACACATGTTCTGATTATAGAGCACCTGAACTGCTCCTTGCTTTTGTAGGCTTGGTTTGTGGGAGAGAAAATTGGGGAAGGGATTGGAAATACAAGAAGGGATGCTCAGCGACATGCTGCTGAAGGTTCCATAAAGAATTTGGCTAGTATGGAGTCTTTCTTCTCTTACTATTATGTGCTTACAACATTTATTGTGGTATATTGTTTACGCCATACCTTATTTTGTTGTCTGTAGCAATCTAGAGTATTGATATTGTTTCTTCAAAAACAGTCTGCAGTTGTTTGGAATATTAACATTATTGTTATTGTCTAGAATACTCCGTTTGTAATGATTAAACATGAAACTCTTTACATCATATCCTCAATTATGAACTATTTGGCTCAATCTAGACAACTTAGCTTTTATCTTAGATTAATCGGGTAAAATTCATTGTTATTTTAATTCCTCGAAGGTTTTTTCATAGCATTGATCTGCTGTATTGGGCATGTGATGTATGAGTTTAGAAATGCAAGCTTGATCTTAGAACTAAAATGCTAAGTATGAAATGGCTGGTATTTCTGCAATGGTTAGTTGCTTAAACTAGCAAGCATTTTCTGTCTGGAGGCAATTTTAAGGAGCATGTAAATGAAAATGAGCTCCTAAGTTGAATCTGGCTGACATGTAGAATATTTTTTGCAGACATTTACGTATCGCGTTGTAAGGCTGACTCTACATCTGCAAATGATATGAACAAGTTTCCTAACGATAATGGATCGGGAAAACGAATGAAGCTGGACTTCCATGGGCATCTTCCAAAAACTAAATAAATATTTCCATAAATGCTTCTGTTCCATGAATGACCTCCATATTTGTTCACCCCTCTTGTAAAAGCATGTTTCAGGATATTTGAGGTTAAAGGCCATCAAGACTCAGCATGTTGGACTAATAATACTTGGCCTTCTGCTAGTCTCGATCAAGACAAGATGCAAATTGCAAGATCAGCTTATGCCTTCTTCATTCAATTTCTTCTGATATCAGCAACACAAACTCCACGTGAATGTTCATACTGAGGATCCAGTTACTGCATCTCTATTAACCTTTATGTTTTTCCCTCGAGGTCAAGATACCGAGGATGAGCCACGAATATTATCTGCCTGCTGTAGTTGAAATTTTCCTCCCATTAAAGCTGAAGCCCATGCTGTTAAAAGGTGGCAGAAGGGTGTAGTTCATGCTCAATGCTCTCCTTTGGCAACTTGTTCACTCCAACATGTTTGGGATTGGCCGATCAGAATTTTATTTTATTTTCTTTATATTTTTTATGTGTTAATATTTATTTGATTGAGCTCGGGTCGAAAATTTACTGGTATTCAGGAATGTTTTCTTGATCTGCAGACTCATTATTCACATTATAACAAACTAACCCTTTGTTTTATTTTCCACAACTAAATTAACAGTTAGGCTCCCCCACCCCATTGATGATGTTCCAAGCTCGAGAGCAATGTAGTTGTTGGTAGAGTTGTATATTGAGTTATTTGAATACCATTTCTGACTGGTTTTTATCACAATATCAATAGATGGAATTCAAAATCTCCTATATTCCATTTTAAGATTGTTCTTTGTATCAGGTGGGTAAATGATTCTTGAAATTGTTCTCGTTGCTGATAAATTTGTCAAATCAGAGTAGTTTTTTGGGATGTTTGTTATCACCTTTTAAGTGCACAAAAAAAAAGTGTTTTTAAGCATTAGAAAAGTGATTTCAAACTAACCCTTAAACTCGTAGACTTCCTTTGAATTGAAAGATTATAGAATCAGATGCCGAAGAGCGAAGTTGTTCCCTTCGATCTAAAATCTATAAACAAAATTATATAAAACGATTGAAATTTGTATAGGTTTTCCTAATTTCAATGGAAACTTTAGGTTGATTCATGTTTGTTATATAGATTAATAAATTGTATGAATCTCAATGGTGCCTTTTGATTATTTATTCACTTCACTGTTGTGCCCTTATTATATGAATTATTTTTTTGGTGTTCATTTGATGGATAGAGAACTTGATTGAAATGACAATAAAAGGAAGCGGAATTGCATTGGTTAGTAAATTTTGATTATATATTAGCATCTGTGTCACTAGTTTTTAAAATATTGCGAATATGGCAAAATTTATTTTAAATAATATATATGGATAAAAATCATTTTATTTTATTTTTTCCTATTTTAAAAATACTCTCATCTCTTCAAACGTGTAGAATAATTAGCTCTCTGTCACTTTTTCCGTAAAGTTGGTCATTAGAACTTTACGGGAAAAGTCACAAAGAGTTTGTGATTATCATTTGTTTGTTATTTGATTTCTAATCGATTGTTATCTGATTGCTATCTATTTACTATTTGATAGTCATTTGTTTGTTATTTGATTGTTAATCGATCGTCATCCGATTGCCATCTATTTACTATTTGAGATTTAGTGTTTGTGATTTCTATCTGATTGCTATCTAGTTGCTATTTGATTTCTATTTAAGATGAACCAACAATTATCCCCAAAATCTATAAATGATCCAAATGGGCATTTTTTAAATATTTCAATTTGTGTTGGTGTAAGGTTCTTGAGGTTTCAATTATTTCTATTTTAGAATAATAATGAACTTTGGTCCCATTTGATTGAATTTCTTGTTAAAGTATATTAAATGAGTGAATCAGTATGCAATCTAACAAGAATCAACATGCAATCAAATACAATATACTACTTACTTCAATGCTTTCAATGTTTATGGTTCTTTTACTTTATCTTTTTTAGAACATTCTCCTTTCTCAAATTTTGTTGGTCATTTTTTTGCTTGTTTCATCTTCCTTATTCTTTCTATTTTCTGAAAAAAAAAAAGAACAAAATAAAAAAGAAAATAATTAAATGACAATCATACAATCAAATGACTACCAGAACTACTAAATAAGATAAAAAAAAAATATAAGGTAATCAGATGAAATTCAGAAGACAATCAAATGACTATCAGAAGGCTAAATAATTAAGAAAATACATAAGGTTGTCGATGGCAATTAGAAGACAATTAGATGACCAACAGAAAATACTAAATAATTGAGGAAATATATAAAGTAATCAAATGGTAATTAGAAGACAATTAAATGATTACTAAAAACTACTAAATAATTGAGAAAATCAAATGTCAATATCACAATTTTTATTGCCAGGCATTTGATTGCCATATGATAATTTTCTCAAATTTGATTGACAGAAACTATTAACTAATTGACAAAACAAGAAGATAATTAGATGATAATCAAAGAATCAAACAGTAATATCACAAAGCACGGTATAAGGTAATCATATGGAAATCAACAGTCAATCAAATGCTAACTAACTTCTTGAAAAAAACTAGAAGATAATCAAATGGTAATCGGATGACAATCTTAGTAACTTATATGTAGCATATAATAGAAAGTAATCACATGGCAACTGAAATCTAAAATAGTATTTGCCCGACATTTTTTCAAAAGCACAAAGTGATATGCAACATACTATTCTAATAATGTGTTCAAAAACTAAGGATAAGATACTCATCTAAAAATATCGCCTCATTTTTCTCTCCCGCTTAAATCAAAAATAATAATCTTAATGCATACATGTGGAGAGAAGTATAATTGGAAGTGAAATTTGACTATGGGTGTGTCGAAATCAAACAAGGAAGAGGAAGAAACCAAAGGAGGAAGGGAAAGATATGTGACGTTTTTCGAGTGGGTATTTTTCGAGGGAGTCAAAATGGGTGGGAGAAGAAAAAATTGGGTTGAAGAAGTGAGAAGGAGCGAAGAAATGGGTGTCAAAGGAGGAACAAATCGGCGTTGAAGAAAGAAGAAATTGTCGTAAGGAAGAGGAGAAGAAATGAAGTCCTAAGTTACTTGAAGAACAAAGAGAGCGCAAAGTGATTCAAATATCTATAGGGCTATTTTCGGCTTTTTCTACGGGAAGGAATTACCTCTCTTGCTTTTCCCATAAAGTGTTGATCAGATCTTTATGTGAAAAGTCACAAAGAGCTCAACTCCTTCCCAATAAGTTTGAACTTACTAAGAATTGGGGTCTTTGTTATTTTTCCTACGTCATATTAAAGTTCTATGCATTCAAGTCAAGTACTCTTGAATATATTCTCATTAGATGGTAATCAAATGAGAATATGACAAAGATTAAAAGACAATGATATGGCAATAAGAATGCAATCAGTTAACTATCAGAAACTATTAACTAATCGACAAGAATAAAAACCAATCATATAGGAATTACAATGCAATTTTTCATAAATTGCACAATTTTGGTACAGACTTTTCTCTTCTAAAGGCTTTACAATTCATTTCACGGGAAATTGCTATTTCTATAGGAGCTCTTTGTGACTTTTTCTGTAAAGTTCTGACGGGGCCTCCTTCTTAGTAAGGCCAAACATATCGGGAAGGCACTAGCCTTCTATAGGGGTATTTTCAGCTTTTCTATTCAATCCATTAATAAAATTGGATTGGGCTTAAGAATTTTGCCACTTTTGCAAAATCATAGAACATGTACTACGGACCTAATGTTAATAAATATTTTTGTCATTTCTACAACTACCTCTGGAATTAAAGCAATTGCACCTCTTTATTAAAAAAAAAAAAAAAAAAATTGAGGGGAAAACAATAACACATTAAACTATAGCATAATTTATTCTCAAAATATTTTGACCGTCAATACAGTCAAAACTTTAAAATTATATGCTAAAATTAGAACATGATATTTTCTACTACTCTCAACTCCGCATTCACTCTAGTGAAAACAACATATACAAAAACCTATTAATCTTTTTTCTTTTAAAAAAGGAAAAACTGATTAATCTTATACATTCTAATCTTGCATTAAAATATATAAAATTTCGGTTGCACTTCAAATGCTGAAAAAAAATATATATATAGATATATATAAATGTAATACTTGGTAGGTCATACTTGACTACATATCGATGCAAGTTAAAAGTAAAATTTAAAATTATTTTAAATTTCAAGCACAACTTAAGTGATATCAAAAGGTTTGAAGCTTGAATCACATATTTTACTTTGAATTAAAACTATTTTATTACTTTTAATTCGAACCCAGGATGTGCTAAATAAAATTTAAAAAAAAAAAAGAAAAAATTGAAGAAATGGTTAAAATGTGTAAAGCATATGTGTAAAGCATATAAAAGGGTCAAATGAGCTTCAAAGATGGTCAGTGAGAACTCATCCCTTTGTTTTCTCATTTACAAACCCAACCCATCAACACATCTCTCTCTCTCTCTCTGTGCGGTGTCGGAGAGCACTAAAATGTCCACCTTCGACGCCTACAGTATGGACGGCGAAGACAGCTATGGCGGTTACGGATCCTACTCCAATTTCTCCGGCGCCTTCCCGGGAGACGCCGATGTAAGTGTTGAGCATACTCCTGTCTCGCCGGATGTCTTCGGATTCGACGATCCCAGCCCTAACTACTCTCAGACTCCCTTTGATCCGATTCATGTGGAGAATGGAAATGGAAACGGCTATGGGGCGGCTGAGGATGAAGTCGGCGATGGTGTTTTCGTATCCGATGGTCCAATTCTTCCCCCTCCCAGCGAGATGGGCATGGAGGAAGGATATGCTCTTCGTGAATGGCGTCGGTAAGATCTTGAGACCCTCAATTTTTTTTAGATTTCTTGGAGCTGAAGAAGTTTTTCTTCTGTTGCTGGTGCTTTGTACCTCGGTGTCGATTTAGATCTGAATCTTTGGTGAAACAACTTCAGATCTCTACTGTTCATCTCCTTCTAGTGTTTTTTATTGATAACGCTGATTGATCTGGACTATTTCTCCAGTCTGTCTTCCTAGTCCCACATAGAGGGATTTGATGTGGGAAATTATATTGATCGATTTGCATTAAAGGTGGTGAATTAAAGAACTTAGATCTAGGGGCATCTGTACCTCAATCAGTAGACTTAGATGAAGAAGCTATCGCGTTAGGGAGCTGTGATCGAGGTTTATATTAGTAGATCAGTTAGGGACTAGCCATTAAGTCAAATTTCTATTTATTAGTGGGTCTATGTCGTTATTGATCTATGTGGAAGTTCAAGCGGAATTTAGGTTAATTTCTGGAAGTTCAAGCTGAATTCCAGCGGATTATTCGTAGATCAGTCAGGGACATAGCCATTGAAGTCAAATTACTAATTATCAGTGGGTGTATATTGTTGTTGATCTATGTGGAGTTTTAAGCGGAATTCCAGCGGAATATTGGTAGATCAATCAGGGAGATAGCCATTTAGTCAAATTACTATTATTAGTGGGTCTATATTGTTGTTGATCTATGTGGAACCGTGGAAGTTCAACGGAGTTCAGGTAAATTTCTGGTAAGATAACTATGGATGATTCGATTTAGTCATGACTCATATTATGGAATTTTCAGTTTTCCTGTTTAGGATGGAACCATAACAAAAACGCATGAGTGGCTCCTAAACAGAAATTACATGAAGTAGATCTTCAATTGAGATTTTTTGAACTATCTTTTTATTTCTCTGTTGTTTAGTTGCTTTATTGGGTGTAACAAAATGCCCTTGTCATTGATCTTATTTTTCCCTCGCAGAAAGTTGTATTTGATGGCCAATTTGAGTTTTCAAGATGTATTTCAAGTGCATATCTGTTGTTTTTCCAAATTGAACTTTAGAAATTACGGGTTTCCTGGTGCAGCCAAAATGCCATTCAGCTTGAAGAGAAGGAGAAAAGGGAGAAAGAATTGAGAATCAAAATTATTGAAGAAGCTGAGGAGTATAAAATAAGTTTCTATGAGAAAAGAAAGCTTAATGTTGAGAGTAACAAGGTTAACAACAGAGAAAGAGAGAAGGTATACTTCTGTTTGCCATCTTTTTCCGAGCCAGTGTTGGTTTTCTTCTCTAGCTCTGTTTTCTTAGTGTAGAATTTCGCGTTTTTGGAGCAGTTATACTTGGCAAATCAGGAGAAGTTTCATAAAGAGGCTGATAAACAATACTGGAAAGCAATTGCAGAGCTAATTCCTAATGAAGTTCCTAATATTGAGAAAAAGAGAGGAAAGAAGGATCAAGATAAGAAACCATCTATAATAGTTGTTCAGGGTCCCAAGCCTGGGAAACCTACCGATCTTTCAAGAATGCGGCAAATTCTCGTGAAATTGAAGCACACACCCCCGCCTCATATGAAACCACCCCCACCCCCACTTGCCAAGGATGCCAAGGATGCCAAAGATGCAAAAGATGGAAAGGATGGAAAGGATGCTAAAAATGAAAAAGATGCAGCAACAAAATCTGGAGCTACTACTGCCAATGGCACTTCTCACAAACCTCAGGAAGCAACTGCTGCTCCCGCTGCCGACGAGGATCAAACTGCCACATAGTGACATAGCCATAGCCATTATCAACTTCTTTCTGCTCAATACTTTTACATTTTCCCTTCGAGGTTTTGTTGTTTTCGTTCATTTATCCTTGCATTTGAATGTGTAATCAGTTGTGATCTTATACAACATTTATTCGTCTGTACCTTATGACGGTCTCTAGTGGCATTATCTTTTGGACTAGTCGAGGTTCTGATTTTGACATTGCCACCATCTTCTTTGAAATTATTTCTTCAGGTTAGCCTATTCATTTTCTTCTCTCTCAGCCCACCTTCCTCCACACTAGATATTTGCTTCTGTAATCATGGGGTTTATTTCGAGAACTCTAGAATTGCCTTCAGATTCTTCTTGTGATTGATGTGAATTCTGTTTGTGCTCTAGTTTAATATCTTATTCTTAAGGCTGAGTTTCGAATTAACTTTGAGTGGTTCATTTTGTTATATGTTTTATTTTATTCTTTTACAAAAGCTTCTGAATCCAAAATCTTTATTGAATTTCAGACTATATGATAACTTCTAGGAAGGAATTTATTTGTATTATCTTAGTATCCCAATATAGATGTATTTACACAATAGCTTTTTTTTTTAAAGGCTTTTCAGTACCATCAAGAAAAGTAGGGAGTCTTGCATTCGTTTCCAAGTAAAAAGCCAAATTCTACAAAAGAATTGGAGAACGGAAAATGAAACTCTTTCGAGAACATATACCTTAGCGATTGGAGAAGGAATTACAGATTTTTAAATGTATAATATTCTTTAAATTTCAAGTTATTAAAAATAACACGGGTTGAGAGGAGGGTAGTACGATAAAAGGTTCCTTTCCTTTATAATATATAATATATATGAGCTATTAACTTGTGTGTGAGACTTGCCCCGGCAGGCCCAAAGCTCACGAGCAAGTTCAAGTTCAAAGAAAACTGGGAGGCAGTTGGGGGAATGTGTTCCAGTCAGACTCTTGGAACTCTTGAGTTTCGAGTCGACTAGATGAGCTGAACGAATTATCTGTGAAGAGAAATAAACTAGTTGAACTGAATACCATCTTGCAACTATGAGGGCCACAATCCAATGTTACACTTAACCACAAGTAGGTGTCTAAGAAGAGTTTTAAGTAGTTTCCTTCAAGCAAATTTCAGGCAAATTTTGAAGAGAACACGCAAATATGTACTTCAAGATGTACTTCAAGTGAGATTTTAATTCTCTCTATGTTTAGCTAAATTAACACTTATTGTACTAATTTAGGCATTAGAGTGTATTCGACTTGACACCACAAGCATTCTCACAAAGGTTAATTCTATTGACGAGGTCGGACCAAAGGAGTAGACTGGAGGAGTGACCCAAGATAGCGTGCAAGTTTTTCTACGCCAATGACTAATATAACCAATGTGAAATTGCAAATTGGCGATATATTGCATTCTTAGTTTATACCTCCTAATATGATTTATAATTAGAAATTTACTTAATCTAATAAAATAACACTAAAATCTCCATTTTTTTAATGAAAAAGTAATTAATTTAGTCAAAGTATAAGTCTATCAAAAATAGAAAAGTTATTAAATAACATATAGATGTACATTACGAGAATGCCAACTTTAAGATTTCATCCTTTTCTTTTTTAATAACTCCAACCAGAAAAGACTTCATATAAAATACTTTCGATTTGGAATCAGCCAACTCAGTTTTGATCATCTTTTATTTAATTTATAGTTCATGTAATTATTCCATTGAATATTTTTCTTAAAAAAATGTAGCTATTCGTTGAAAATATTAATGTTCCTTTTTTTTTTTTTTTTTTTTTTTTAATCTCAAACAAAACTAGAACTAAATTAAACGTCTGTCCTATCTCGACATATAGAGAAAGTTGCATACGTTAGAATACCAAGAGAATGAGACAGTCGAAAAATCTCATCAAGCCAGCACATGAACATTTCTATTTTATTTCTGATTGTACAAAATGAAATTGAATGAAAAGAAAAGGAGTAATTTGTTAGAGAGAAAAAAAAAGCCCCAAGTAAGCATAAATATAATCCATAATCTACTCTCAACGAAAAACATTAATATTCAAGATGAACTGTGTCATACTTCAATCTTATTCACGGAAAAATTCTACTTTTTGAAATTTAATCTTGTAACGTAAATTCACACATATATTAATTCTAAGATTTTTCGTTCGTTTCATATATATGATTAGCATGCTATATCTATCTAGTCTAGTTGAGTCGTAACAATTAATTTTGATACCCATGTTTTCTAATATTCTCTCTGTCTTTTTATTTTTGTGGTATGACAAAAAAAATATAAAATAATAATCAATGATGTAAAATGATAAAACATTTGCTTTTCAGAAAACTCGAAACTTACAGAAAACTCTGAAGTCCAAATAAAGCTTCCGGAAGCAAAATATGTACAAAAAAAGCAGGAAAAAAAAAAAAGAAAAAAGTAAAAAAAAAAAAAAAAACCAAAACCCAAACATAAAACTTAAAAAAGAAAAATCAAAAGATTTCCTAATTTCATGTCACCAGAAATTAGTAATATATATAAGATTTCTAGAAATAATTTGAATCAGGCATGTGATCCCCAGGTTGCACAGTTGGCTTCACTTCCAACACGTGGCATGGTGTGAACCCTTGATTGGACATCAACCTTAAAGTTGGCCCCACACATAACTCCTTCGCTATCAATTCTAGGCATTGCCTTCATCTTCTTTGTCGGATGCTCAAAACTCATTAGCCCTCCCTCACTGTGGAACATACAACCTGCCATTTTTATTTTTCCAAATTACAATATCCACGTCAGATTCAACCTCCTTTAAAATGGGTATTTCTTTCTTTTTCATTTAATCAATAAAACCAAAATATATTACCAGGTGGAAATGGAGCAAATGACTTGGCACATCCACCTTTAATGACCTCCAAGTTGTCCGAAATTACAAGAGAGCCATCACCGGCAGTGCCCCAATATAAATTCATCCCCTCATGTGCATCCTGTTTGTTTATTTTAACAAAATTTCAGACGTCAAACAAAAATAACCCATCATTTTTTTCCCTTAAATTTTAGGTATGATTTTTATTTCGACTTTTAATTTCAAAATACTATATTTTAATCTTTTAATTTCAATTTCATCCTTACTTTACTACTAATTTTCAGTTAACCAAAAATAAAAATATAAATCTTCATTATCTTGATTTGATTTGGGGTTCAATTTGTTTTGCTCCACGTGTTGTAAAAAGAAAAATAAAAATTAGAAATCTAGGGAGTAACCTTTTGAAAATTAAAAACTAAATAGTAATTAAATTAGGACAAAGAGTGTAAACTTAGCAAAATTAAATTAAAAATTTAGAGAGAAAAAAGTTTTGGTTACCAGAGCCGCAAATACAGAGCCGGCCTTGCGGTCAAAAACCACAAAGGCGAAGTTGCCTTCAAGTTCTTTAAGAACCTGATCGGCCGGGTAGGGGCCACGGTCTCGTAGGGTTCGGTAAGCTTCAATCACAAACATGGCTTCATTTGTGGCTTTTGAAAGCCCGTACTGCTTGTTTAACCGGCTCAAGTTGTTCAAACTTCCTTTGAACATACAGTACATTTCGTCTAATCCACAAAATAACCTGCCATTTTGTTTTGTCCATTCAATCACTAACTTCAACGCTAAAACAGAGAGTTTCAGATCTCGTAATTTAACAGATCGTAAATTAGTTCTTACATCTGATGGTGAGTGGAGCGAGATGCAAACGGATCGAACGCTATGGACGCCGCATTTCCAAAACACATACACAGAGCTTCACAAGAACCAGAAGTGATGAAATGGTTGAGAATTTCTCGAGGAAGCTTGGGCTTCGCCGTCGGGAGACGAAACGAGGCCGGACTCTGAAGCTCCGGCGGTGACGGAACCGACTGGCTGTCGAAAATGGCCAACATCTTCAATCTACAGATCTTAACTTCACTTCACTTGACTGAAAACGAACAATTTTTGTGTCTGATTGGAATTAGTAAAGAAATGATGGAGAAGAAAGGGGATTTGGGGGAATATTTAAAGGGGGGGTGTTTGGTGGTGAGAATAAGGCAGCTGACGTGGCGACGTTATCAAAACCCGGATTAACCGGGGCTTTTTCGATGTGTATTAAGAAGTACGGTAACGGGTCAACTATTTCCAGCTCTTTGGATTTCAAATTTTATCCCATTTAAAATAATTACACACACACACACATCGCTCTTTTTCTCAAAATAAGTATACATCACTCTCGGTAGTCGGTTGTATTGTAACTAGTAAACCATATCTCTAATAACGCTTAGATTGTAATGTTCTTCTATTTAATAAAACGTTGAGTTGTATTTTTTTTTTAATGTCATTTTCTTCTCTGTTAATAATTAATTTTATTTATTAGATATTGTATAGATTTTTAAGTTCATAAACAAGAAAAGTGTTAAAGTGTTGATATAATTAGATTTATGATAACCAATTTAAGCATTTTGATCAAATAATGATTTGACCATGTATCTTTAGTCGTAGGATCCACCAACTTTCTAGACCAAATATAAACTTTCTCCAATTAATTAGACTAATATTGTTAATGGTTATAGAATGAGATTGCGACTCATAATATAAAAAGTCAATAAAGTATAAAATTAATGTTTTGAATGATAAACGGCATGATTTTTTTTTTTATAAAATTATTAGTTGGAGAGAAGAGGAGTAAATTAATTAGTTGAGCAAATGATTCGTTTTGTAAAAAGGAAAAAAAAAAAAAAAAAGGTTGATATTGAGTGTGTATTGAAAAAGGGGAAACACGTATGATGGGGTGGAAGCGTGTCAGAGTTATCCAAAGGGATAATTTGAAGTACATGGAGAATTTAAGGGTTGAATAAAGTAACAACTTGGACTGACGTGGATCCTACTCACAGTATCTTCCACCTCATTCCTCCTCAGTCCCTCTTTTTCTACCAACTCTTCACACTATTTTCCTTTTTTTTCCGGATCCACCGTCTTATCCATGCTTGGTAATCAACATTTAAATGGTTGAAATCAACCAAAATATTAATGTCTTAATTTTTATAAATATTGATGGAAATATGGATAAAACATTGATTTCCATTGATATTTCTAAAAAATTTATTAAAATAAAATATTTAAATTAGTAAATAAACGTTTTATAACTTCTAAATAAGCCAACATGTCTATTATTATTTGTATTAGTGATATTTTGTTGCTTATTTTTTTATTTTCTAAAGATTTTTCTACCATATAATGGAAATATCGATATATCTCTACTATGTTGGTAATATATACGAAGGAAAATAAACTTTATTTTGCCACGTGGGCTAATTGATGATCAAAAGCCAATACAATCGTAAGCCGCTCTAGGAAAACGAGTGAGACCATTATTTAGTCAAATTTTCTAACCTAGGATGTATAGCAGCACAATCAGCTATAGAGTTACAAAATCTGAGAATATATGAGAAAATGACAAATTCAAAATTGGGAGATAAACCCCAATTTCAAGAATGCTGTTGGATACTTCGCTAAAATAATAATTAGATTTGTTTATTAAGTTTGATGAGTTTAGGCCCAAGCCCTACAAGTTCATCAAAGCCACACCTCTTAAAATAGAAAAACAAACGATGGCCCAACAATAAGAATTGCTAAATCTTAATACCACAATTTGAAAAAATAGCTAAACCTACTATTTTTTACTGTTTTTTTAAATGGTAAATGCATATTCCAAAGGGATGTTACAATTTCATTTTGACGAGAGTACCCTTGATAGAGTTTCAAGCTACGAAAAGGGAGTGCAAATTAAAAAAAATAAAAAATAAAAGGTTAATTTATTTCAAATAAAAATCTATAATGAATGCTCCAAGGAGGGAGTACCAAGGACAAAAATTTGTTGGCTTAATTCAAATAAAAATCTACATGTTATACCCTATGTACAATATAGGGCTTAGCTCATTTACTTCACTCAAAACAACAAACCAACCGACAGATTAGTAATACTTAGGTACCAAATCAAGCATAAGAGTTTCAATTATCTACCCTCCAACAGCTACACAACCAATCTACATATCTATAATCAACTACCGTTTCTCTAAGTTTTTGGCCTTTGCAATGATCTTTGACGTCAAGTTCGTAAGTGTGACTTTATTCGCTAAGTTAATCTCAACCAATCCAACACATTTCAAGACCAAATTTGACAATCCAACATTCTTACGCGACCTACATCCTATCTACAAATATAATAGCCCAAAAGAGAAATGGGCAAACGGTCTAGCCCAATTGCATTTGACACAACCCATTTACTTTTTTTTTTTTTTTTCTTCTTCTCAATCATAATAATTGTATTTATTATGTTCTAAATGATATTTATATTTGCACTTTAGCAAAATACAGATAAAATAGTTTGTTTTGAATATTTATTTTATTATATTTGTAGTGTTATAAGTCAGTTGTATGCAACATGATTAACTAACTATGAGTTGTTTATTACTGTAGCTAAGTAGCTATATTAGAATGGTTAATGAGCTGCTTAACATTTGGTCCTAAATACAATTAAACTATAATTTAGAACTAAAGAAACCAATTAGATGAAAATTTAATTTAAATCAAAATTTCAATAGTGATTAAGTAAAGTTTCCATATATAGAATAAAATGATTGGAAAAGGAAAAGGAAAGAGAGGGAAATGGAGAAGAAATTGGGTTAGTTGAGTGCATCATCGGGATGATGGGATGTAGTGAAGAAAGCATAATGGGATTTGCCGATATAAGATAGGTGTACGAAGGAGGTGATATTAACTATCGTGATCAACCCAAGCATGTCCTAAAGTCAAAAGTCAAAATTTTTTTAATATTTAATCACAGAATAAACATATCTAGTTATATCAATTTTTTTCCTAACATTTTGAAAGCAATCTATATTGATCTCTAACCTTCATGTGACATCAACAATGAATATGTTTGAAGGGGAAAAGAATGTGAACTACAAAAGAAAAACCTAGCATACATGTGTGGTTCTTGCCACACACTCCAACGCTTATGTAATTAAAGAGTGAAAAAGTGTGAAAACTAGAGTTTTGAGAGTAGGAATCAAGTTACCTCATATAAAGTTATATATAATGATGTATTTATAGAGGTGATTGACCTAGATTTTTCCACTAGGGTTCCAAAGTCACTCTAGAATAATTTTGGTCCTAGGGCAATGTTTTTGGGTGGGGCATGCGTGGAACATGCCCCATTAACTATTTTGTTAGGGTCGGCCTCAACCTCAACCGAGTACATAAGTTTGGGCTTTGTCATGAACGGACCCTCTCTCGTAGGCTACTTTGGGTCTAAGGCACCTATTTTTAGCCTAAACCCTCGTTATTTTCTCAACCCTATTACTTCTATCCTTATTTTGAGTCGATTATATTCTTCAGTCTAAAGTCACCCATAACATTATAAATACTCCAAATATTAGATCTTTTTAACAAGCTCAAAAACCATTTATACTCATTTTTCAAATCTTGAAGACTAAAAGTATGTATTTTAAAAACCTTATTTTATTTAATCTTAATGTTCTCTATATATTAAGCTAGTTAAACTCTGTTTAATTCAATTGATATTTTTTAAAATAATATATAGAATAAGAGAATCAAACCTCTAATTTCAAAATCAATAATATACCATTTATGTTAGGTTTCTTTTTTAAAACATTTACGTTAATTTAACTATGTTCATAGAACAAACTTTTTGATGTTCTTAAATTTACTTTCTATCAATTAAAAATCATCAATTAAGTCATTAGGTAAGTATAAATTAGAGAAATTATTTTAAATGATAAAATTGTTGAAAATATTTATAAACAATAATAAAATATTATAATTTATCTGTAATAAATTACGATAGACTACTATCTTGATTCATTTTTCTGTTAGTAATATAAATTATTAGATGGGTTAATGAAAAGTTGACTCTTTCTTTTTTCTTTCTTTCTTTCTTTCTTTTTTTTTTTTCCTGTTAATGTGTAAGTGGATTTTAGATTATAGGTGAATCGGGTTTTATGAATAACATCTAAAAGACATATCCACGTGTACAAGTAAGCTAATAAATAAAATAATAATAATTCAACGATACCTTAATTTTTTTATTCGCATTAAATATTAGAGTGTTGAGAATTTTAGAAGATGAAAGATGAAAGGGAGATATTGAAGAGTGTTTAAAATATTAAACCAGCTTTAAAATAATAAGAACTCAAAAATTAAAATTATGAAAGTATGTGTAATTAGTCATGAAACTTTTGTAGAAAGTGATTTTTGATTCCACGATCATTCTGAAATATTAATCCATCAAAATCAATTAAATATTTAATCTTATATTTTAAAAACCAATTTCTTATATTATTATTTATTAAAATTTATTTTAAATAATTAAAGACATTTTTAAATTGACAAAAATACTTTTGACTATTTTAAAACTATTTCTAAATATGCTATTAGATTTTTGGCAAATAAAATCGAAAATCTTAAAACGTTACATGATTGTGAAGTTGAACAAAATCTAGACCTACATCCATACCTTTTTTTTTTTTTTTTTTCCAACCAAGCACCACTCTCAAATTTTATTTTTGGTAAAAAAAAAAATCCAAAATTTTAGAGTAAGTTCTACTTCTAATTATTCTCTTGACTTTTAGAGATATGATGATGACTTGTAGTTGTTTGTAAGTAAACGTATATAGCAAAGATTATAGGTTACGTTTCAATTATTTTCTCAAACTAAATTAGTTTGTGATTCAATTCTTGACTATTCAAATTATTTCAAAACAACTGTTTTGTTTCTTACCTAATATAATTATGGGAAGATGAGGTAACAATAAGCGGTAAAAAGGTGCCCAAGAATTTTAACCACATCCGAAATGGACTAATATGATAATTACAATGAAATATGCTCCCTTTAATGTCATATATTCATATTGTTACTCTTATACACTATACAACTAATTATATATCCAATATGTATTGACAATGAAATAAGATATATTTCTCTAAATAAGAAAGTCAACTCAAAGTTATCTAAATTATATTCTTTTTCTGAAAAAAAAAATAATATAGAGGTGAAAGATCTCTCCCTCAATCTTATAAAGATATTTTCTATGATCGAGATATAAAATACTAATTATATTTAAAACTCCATGGTTAGATCTCACTCACACTCTAGGTTGGTAAGCTATATATATTTTTCCTTCTAAAGAAGAAGCCTATTAAAGCCCACCCCAGAGGTAAAGAAAACAACAAGTCACCATAGGTAACATTCAAAATCCAACTCAAAAAGTCGGAGATCCAACCATCTTTCAATTTGGAAGAATAAAATAAT
The DNA here is from genome assembly GCA_031780015.1 of Citrullus colocynthis. Lineage (NCBI taxonomy): Eukaryota > Viridiplantae > Streptophyta > Magnoliopsida > Cucurbitales > Cucurbitaceae > Citrullus > Citrullus colocynthis. The sequence goes on from QLSR01000227.1 coordinate 2,080,154, forward strand.
TTAAAGAAATTAACAAAACCAACAACACAACGGGCTACATGTTTTTAATAAGGGCATGTTTGGTAGAGCCTCCATCTAATAAGGGCCTCTTTGATAGAGAATTTGGAAACGAAAATTTGAAAACAAAGAATGAAAACATAATTGTATTTCATATTTTTATATATGTGTTTTGTAGTAGATTTATAAATTGTATTCCAATTTGAACCGTTGTTTAGAATGTGTTTGATACTATATATTTATAAATCATAAAATAATTATTTATTTATTTATGGATATAAGTTTTGCTTAAAACACTATTATTTTATAATATTATATAACATAATATATATGATACTTGTTAAAAAATTAATTGAGTTTAGGATAACAAAAAATTAATTGAGTTTAGGATATGATACGATGTATTTCTGAATGAATTTATCTTTATTAATCTTGCATTTTAAAATTTAAAATTTTTATACAATAAAATTTTTAAAATTTATATTATTCAGATCAATGAATTTAAAAACAATTCATTCAAGAGTCCATCTATTGGTTAAAAGTTAAAAAAAGTGAAAATTTATGAGTTATAAATTTACGATTACCCTTTTCTATGTAGAATACGAGAATTTGATATGTGGGACCCACATATGAGATAGCTAGTAGAAATTGACATTGACACACCCGAGTTGTTTATAGAGCTTGGATTTATGACTGCCTGCGGTTGTTTTAGCCTTACGGTAATACTAATGGTTCCAAACAAATGTTTAAATTTCTCACGCGCTTTCCAACCGCGTGTCCTTTACGTGCATTTAGAGCACTCCCTTGTCTTGTCTGATCGAGTCCGTTATTTATTTGTTTTTTTTTTAAAAAAAAAAAATCTAATTCTAAAATCCAAAAGCGATCGTCCTGTTCCCTTCCAATTCATTAATAATACATAAAATTAAGTTAGGAACTAACTCACGAGCTCAAAATCTCTCTCTAGAATCGTCTTCAACCTCAGTTTCGCATCCATTTTCTCTCTCTTCCGTGTTCTTCTTTCCTCTTTGTGCATGGCAGTGAGGTTGTTTGATCATCATATCTCTGACATATGCCTTGGAAAGCCTGCGTTGAGGTCCATCTCTCTTTCCGCCACACTCGCCGACGCCCTCTCTGCTCTCAAAAAGCTCGGTGAAAACTACATCAGCGTCTGGAGTTGCGCCTCCCACTCCTCCAAATCCGCCTCCCACCACGATTGTCGATGTGTTGCCAAGATTTCCGTTCTTGATGTTATCTTATTCTTATGTAACGAAGACAATCTCTCCCAACCTGCCGTCGCGCTTCAATCTTCTGTTTCGGTTCTTATTCCTCAGGGTCATGTTCTCGTTAGACATTTAGAGCCTCATGCTAGGTGCGCAATTTTGTTTCCTTTTTGAATTTTCTATTCTGATTCACGTTTGTCTTTCTCTCCTAGAAAATTTATAACGTTCTTGGTTTCTCTAGAGTTGGAATTCAATTCGATCTCTCTGCTCCATCGTGATGAAAACGTGCAACGTTCACTTAATTTTTCCTTCAATCCCGGCCTGTTTATAACACTATCTTAGTAATTTACGTACATCTGATCTTGAAAATCAATCTCAGAACGAGAAAGCGAATCTGAATTTTGTTTGCCTCGTGTATAACTAAACAACAGGATGATCCGTGTTTATTGAATTTTTAACTGTATTGTATTTCTTTCTTGTCCAATTTTGTCATCGCTAGATTTTCCTTTTTTTTTTTTTTTTTTTTTTTTTTTC
>QLSR01000227.1:2082233-2094775 GCA_031780015.1 Citrullus colocynthis
TTTTTTTTTTTTTTTTTTTTTTTTCTGTCGTTTCTTGTTGGCTTGGTTTCTTGATGACTATTGAATCTAATAATCGGGCTTTCTTATTAGTTTTCTGGAATTGTGTTGGTAAATTTTGTGATCTTTTTGTTTTGATGCGTTAGTACATGTTTTTTGAATTAATTATCCTCTGTATTTCCTTTGAAATTTGTATGACATTCATAATCGTTTCTTGTAATCTTCAGTTTGGTGGAAGCCATAAATCTCCTCCTCGAAGGTGTGCAAAACCTCGTAGTTCCAATTCAAACTAGAACCTCTGTGAAGTCCAGAGAGAGGGTTCTTGAAGAAGTTGCTCCCTTCGACTGTCCGCTTTATAATGACCTTGAATATTGTTGGCTCACCCAAGAGGACATAATCCGTTACCTCCTCAACTCTATTGGGCTTTTCAGCCCCACCTCCATCACTCCCATTAATTCCCTCGACGCCATCGACACGGCCAACATTCTTGCTGTACACTACGACGATCCTGCACTTTCTGCCCTGCCCCTCCTTTCTCAAGCCATCATCCACCAAACCTCCGTTGCAATTGTTGACTCAGAAGGGAAGTTGATCGGAGAAATCTCACCCCTCACTTTGAATTCTTGCGATGAAACCATTGCGGCTGCGATTGTAACACTCTCAGCTGGTGAGCTAATGGCGTATGTGGACTGTGGTGACCCGCCGGAGGATTTGGTTCAGTTGGTCAAAGACAGACTGGAAGAGAGAAACCTAGGGGCACTATTGGAGTGGGTAGAAGAAGAGTCGGCATCAGTATTGTCATCATGTTCTTCATTTTACTCATCTTCTTCAGATGATGATTCTGGCTCTACCTGGGGAAGGAGTGGAAAGTTAGGAAGATGTTCAACCAGGCAAGTGAGGAGCTCAGAGGCTGCTGTGTGTAATCCCCGGAGTTCATTGGTGGCGGTGATGATTCAAGCTCTTGCGCATCGTGTTCCATATATGTGGGTGATCGAAGAAGATGGAAGCTTGGTTGGCATTATCACATTTGCGTCGATGTTGAAGGTTTTCCGCGAACGTTTGAAATCAATGTGTTAAAAGGACATCAGCTAGAGCTTTGCCCTCATATTAAGCTGAAACTATAATAATGTCTACATTGCGTTATTTTGCTCACTTTATTTTGGAGTATAATGTAAATGTGTAACCAGTAGAGACTATCTTCTTTTGCAAGTTCAATAAAATAAATTTCTTATTTTCTTTTCTATACACCGCCGGACTTAATATTGGGGAGAAAAATCAAACATGCACACAAGGAATAAGGGTTCCGTGTCATATTTGAGTGAAATTACCAAAACAAAACCTAACACACAGATTACCCTCTCTTTCCGTCTTCTCTCTCTGTCTCTTCTCTCTCTCATCCCACTGCTTCTGACGTTTTGATGACCAGCAATGACACATTTGCAACATTGCTATGGACATTGACGAATGGAAAAAATAAAAATGGAGAATGATCCATGCAAATGGAGGAAGGATAATCAGAAAGAAGAGGAGGAGAAAAAAAGTAAATTAAGGTAATTTTGTAACTTTGGCTAAATTCTTAAGTTTAAAAAAGTCGAGCAAAAACCAGTTTGAACTTTGGGATGGGATCTATTGCACAATTAGAAAAGAGGTCATTCTTTGATACATGTGTATTTATTATATATGATACAGATCATTAGAAACTTGTTCCTTAGACAACGATTTCTCTTTATCATATCATCGTATAGAAAGAGAATTTCAAGCAGTGGCTTCGGTTATTATTTCTATCTTCTATTCGAATTTTCTTTCTCAGATAGGTATCAAAGCAACGAGGCCGCGGTCAAAACAGGTTTAATAGCATAAAAGAACAGCTATGTCCACCAATGGAGCTCAGATATGCAGGACATTAAGGCTTCTCTTACTTTAACATTGTCGGAGTTCATGTTCAGCGAGTCTTCGTAGAGCCGTTTTGCCTGCAGCAGCAACTTCATCTTCTCTTTGCTATTGTTAGGCCTTAACCGAGATCGTTGCTGCAATGTCATAGCCCATCTGAACAGAGCTGTAATGAAGAAGATAGTCGAGTTATGCACCAGCAGAAAATCGTTTATAGTATAACCATCTCATAAAGCAGTGTCCTAAACAATTCTAACCAATTGAATCAACTCAAAACTGCTAAGCAAATGGGAGTCAGAAAGAATAATAGAACTGAATTCCTTCTTTCACTCACTCTTTCATCCATTTATTACTGGTTGGACAAACAAATTGTCAAAGAATTGCCCAATATCAATGGCCAGTCTAACAAACCAACCCCCTCGTGTAGCTAATCTCTATACCAACCACACCCTATTGTAACTAATTGGAATTAAACATCAACAAAGTTCAGTTTTATAAGCTTCAGGACCCGCCCCCGTTCTCCTACTACTAATAACTGTTTTTCGCAATAAGTGCAGCTTATGCAACAGTAGAACTCTGCATTATGCAGAACCAGTTGGTAATTGATGGCAATTATCTGTCAATGCTTCTGTAATAATCCAGTGGGAATTTGGTAAGTTGGCATTGGAATTGAATGCTTGTGTTTGGTATGTAGTACTCTAAAGAATTAATAGTCAATAGAAAATTAAGACCCCTTTCATAACCGAGTGGTTTTTAGTTTTCGGAAATTGTGTTTCTTGTCTCACAATTTCCTTTTAACGAGATTCATTTTTCTGGGGAAAGATTTGACTTCTTATTCAAATTCCAAAAACAAAAGCAAATTTTTAAAAACTAACTTTTTTTAGTTTTTAAATCTTTACTTAGATTTTGAAAACGTTTATAAAAAGTAGATAACAAAAGAAATAAACTCATAGGTGGAGTAGTGTTAATAAACTTGATTTTCAAAAACAAAAAAATAAAATGATTATCAAATGGAGTCCCAAGGCCCTATGGTAATCACTTCGCTCTTTGTTTTTTGTTTTTGAAAATTAAGCATATTTCTTATCAATTTCTTACAATGGTTTGCATATTTCTTAAGTAAAATAGTCGAATTTTTAGCCAAATTTCTAAAAACAAAAACAATTTTCTAACAACTACTTTAGTTTTTTAAACTTGCCTGATCTTTTAAAACATTGGTGAAAAGAAGATAACAAAACAAGAAACTTAGAGGTAGAAGGAATATATATAGGCTTAATTTTCAAAAAATAGAAACAAAAAACCAAATGATTACCAAACATGGCCTAAATAAGTATTTTTTTTTTTTCTTTTCAATGCTACGTACTTGTGATAGGATTAGATATCAATACTTAATAGTAACATGAGTTTTGGATTCACAAGCATTCAGATTTTTGCGCCCACAAATGAAGCACACCCCAAGGGCTTGAAATTATTTCAGTTTCTAAAATATCTTGGGGGCAAGTTCCCTAGATCTCATTTATAGTGTGTACTTTTATAACATTTGATTTGAGCAGCAAGTCCAGAAAATATACCTTCGGGTGCATAAACATTGCCTCTTGACATCATTGCATCAAATTTATCAATGGCAGCTAAAAAGACCTTATCAGCATCAAAAGCTGCTTCCTGAAATTTGATAGAACAGAAAGAACATTTTATATAGCGAGAAACATCATATAGCTTAAAAAAGAACAGGTTTCTTGCGGATGACTACTATCAAACCATTACCAAAAGTTTTTTTTTTTAAACAACATACAGTTTAGCAATGTGCAGGATATGGTACTCACTGGTCCAACGTCTGCAATCAACTGTGCACGAAAGGAGAGGGCAAGACCCCAGTTATATAACGCACGCACGTCATTCCGGTCAATGGATAATGCCATTCTATACCTTCTACCTGCCATCACAAGGAGTTCTTCACACTCTTCACACACACTAATGAGAATGGATGTTAGTTTATCTCTTCTAGTAATAGAATCATCTAGTCCCTCCACCATTTCAAACCATTTCCCAATAGATACGGGCTCTTTTCCTGCTAGAAGTCTTCTTAACTCGCGACTAATTCTTAACTTCAATTCTCCATGAAGAAGGTAAGTATTTCCTAACTGACCAACTGCCAACAGACTCATGGGCTTCATAGTTGTAGCTTTTGCCAACAAATTAGCAGACTGGCACAATATGACCTCCACATGCTCCTCATCACGTCTATACTTCATCAAATCCTTGGCTTGTTTCAGAAGATCATTAGCTTCCATAAGACATTTATTGAACATTGCATCATCATAAATCATTGAAGATGACGACGAAGCAACCTCGTTCTCTTCCCCAAATGGTTGATCAGGTGAATCAGAATTTTCCTTTTTACTTGCTCCCTCTTCTCTAAACTGGGATCTATAAAGTTCACTTTCACTCTTTGACATGTGAGAGGACCTATAAGCTCCATTATTTTCCTCGAATCCACGCTCTTCTACAAAGGAAGTTTTAGTCTCCCTATGTTGCATTTTGAAACTATAGTCCCCAGGATCGAGTAGATTATCATTAAATCGTGAACTCTTGAGTTTGTTATTAAGACCCATGTTAGAAATATTAAGGTAATTGTCCCTGTACTGCAATCGATTATTCTGGTAGCCATACGCTTCACCATCAATAAATCTTTTTGAACTCTCATGCATTCCTTTTGAATTTATTCTATCCCTTTCTTGAGTAATGTTAATTCTTGTAAAATAATCCATCTCCATAGCATGTTTTTTCCTCGATTCCTCGACACCATCTGAACCTATAGCTGGATTACAATCAGTATCAGTATCTATTGAACCGACTTCAGACGGTATCGAACTCCTTTTAATTTGATTGCCAACCGAATTGAGCGGCATCTGTGGCTTAACATTGTTTTTCACTTTGTTAGGCTTAGAACCAACCAACTTTTCTCCAAGCAAACTGCCGAAGGATTGCAAAAGTTCAAACCCAACATCTCCTAGGCCTTTAATTTTTCTACTTGGTTTATGATTCTCAGGAATAACAGCTTTGGAGTTTCCTCCATCATTAATCAAGGCATTGACAACCTTCCTAGCATTGGAGGTTGAAAAATCATTCGATTCTAAAACCTTGACGTAGCTTTCTAAATCACCAAGTGTAATTTCCCTAGAATCAATAGCATTCTGTATACTACATTTCAATTTATCAAGTTTGACGGCAAACCCATCAAAAAACTCCACCAAATTTCTTAAATTCTCAGCGTGAAACCCAGAAATTTCCTCTTTCCCCCGATTCTTATGCCCAAGTAAATTTGGCTCATCTACACTTCCACCACGAAGAAACCCAAGAGAAAATCCAACAGCAAAAACAAAAACAGATGCTGGAAAAACAGCAATGGAAGAGACTTTAACTCTAGAAATGGCCAGAGCACATAAAAACCCAAAGAGAAATGTGAACAAATGTCTTTTATGATCGATGCCAACGGAAACCAAAAAATTACGGAACTGATCTGAATCACTTACAAGTCCATTATCGTCCCAGCCGCCGTATCTTGCGGAGTTCGTCAGATTGTAATCTCCGGCGGAGCAGAATATGGACGTTTTGGAAAGCCATCTCTTCTGATAACAGATTAGGAGATTTGGGTTTTGCCGGTGAAAGAGATTATTGGGAGCTGAGAAATGAAGACAGGAAAAGCAAATGGGTCTGTTTGAAAGAAGGAAATTCATTTGGAGAGGAAGAATTGAAAGAAAATCCAATTACACGGCAACTACGGCGGTCGCCACCGCTTGCGGACGGCGTGTTCCGGTCATATAGAGATGGATTAGGAGCCTGCGGTCAGAGTGGGGGTTTATTATGTGCCTACCGAATAATCGAAAAGAATAATAACTTTACCCATAATGTAATTTTCCGATCAAGTATATTTTTTAAATAATAAATTGTTTGAATCACTTGCTAAGTCCATTATTTTGCTACATTGTATATTTATAATATATTATATTTTATATATCTTAATTTTAGCATAAGTGAAACGAGTTAAGTGGATTTTTATATGTGAATACCTTTTCGGTGTATTTGCTTTGTTTTTGTTCGGTTCTTAATTCATTTGGTTGTATTTGTATTGTATTTTAATTACGCCTTACTTTTCCAAGTTACTCCATAAATTGATTCTTAAATTAGTTTTTTTTATACCGTCGAAGGTAGGGGATTTGAATCACAAATATCATAATTCTAGTACATTTGTAGGATAAGTATGATAACCCTAGATGGAGGTGAATAATATTTATTAGAGCTAATTTAATCTTTTTCTTAAGAGACACTATTAGAAATAGAAAAAATATCAAAATATTTACAAATATAGAAAAATTTCACTATCTATTAGTGATAGATCGTGATAGACTTCTATTGTTCGAGAGATAGAAGTCTATCGTGGTCTATCCCTCGAGCTATAGAAGTTTAGTGACAATAAAATTTTTCTATATTTGTAAATAGTTTTACTCATTTTGCTATATTTTAAAACATCCATTTTTTCCTAATGTGGACCCAATTAAGCAAATTAGCAAACTATTTTCAAATAAGTAATCTAAAAATAAATCTTATGCAAATTAAATCAATTCAAAATAATCAAGAAATTAAAACTAACACTCTAAAAGCACACTACTTAGTTCTAATAATACGATTAGTAAAGGCTATGTAAAGATCAATTCAACCAATCTAAATAAACTAATATAAGCAATTAATATAAGGAATAAATATCACAATTAATTTCATGTAATAAAATATAATAACAAATTAATTGAAAAAATAAATTAGGAGAGAGATAGAGAAATTGACACTGTGAATTTATAGTGATTCGGCGCAACCAGTCTATATTCACTTCCCAGGCTCCTCTTGGGTATGTCACTACAAACCTTGCTAACTCTTTCCACAGATCAAAGTCCAACTGCTATACCTCTCTTTTTGCGAGTTCAAGAGCAAACTCAATCGTTTCCACATATAACTATCAAACCGTAACAGACGCTCTTTTTCAAGATCAAGAACAACCCTTACAAAAGTTTGGAAATGAAGAACAAGATGAGAAAACTCTCTCAAAGAGTAGATTTATAAGTTTTGAGCTTACAACAAATCAAATCCTATCATACGTAAATCTCTCTCAAGAATAAGATGAAAGAGAAGAAAATTGAAGTTTGGAGAGAGCAACAACGGAAACTTTTAATTTTATAGCGCATTGAAAATAATATGAAGTTTTGAAAAAGATGAAGTGTTTAAAAAGAGATGGAAGTAGGTGAAAATCAAACTCCATTTGGGCTTTTAGATCTTTGTAAAAGAAAATTGAATGACCGAGATTAAAACTAATTTTTTTTTTTTTTTTTTGTAAAGGCTATTAGCCGTTAGACACAAACATATATAAAATTAGATTAGTTTTCTTTTAAACTCAATTAACCGTAAAACACAAACATAAAATAATATTAAATTGATTTTTTTTTCAAATTAATTTTATTTTTAAAACAAATCCAAAAGGCAAAAGCCCACTATCTGGCATTCCTCCCATGCTCCACTTTGATGATTCGACACACTATGGTTAAGCTTATTTTGACTATATCTTCTTCATTTGAGCCCCAATTTGGGTGATTCAAATTGTGTTAAATTCGTGATTTCGAACTTTATGCAATAAACACTTCAAAATACTCAAGTTGTTAGTAAATTAATTCATATTTATGATCATCAAAATATTAATTAATTAATTAATTTAAAACTAAGGGCAAAAAAAACTAACATCGTACACCAATCGAGCTATACACTAACTGCGGCACAAAGTATCATAAAAAGTTGCATTGGGTGAGTTTGAAATAAAATATATGGAATATTTCAACAGTCTTTCTTGTAAAGTAGTGTTGATGAACGTTGAGGGACTTGCAAGCATACTAAAGATATTTGGGCTAAGTTTTGAGAGTTTTGACCCTTTTTTTTTTTTTAAATTAATATTTATTAAAATTAAAAGAACAAAACAACAGACATATACATCATTCCCTCCCGATGGTTTACCTATTCGAGGCATACATTTATTTTTTTTCTGGATGATATTTTTCGGGTCTCCTTTTTCACTCTTAATTCAAACTTGTTTTCCCTTCTCCTTAATCCAACAATTCTTTTGGTAATTTGTGTGTTGTACCCATGTTTTTCTTTTTCTAACTCACGAGCATTACAATTTTCATACACAAGTAAGTGTATTTATAACTAACTCTATGAGGCAAAAATCTGTACTCTTCTTTCCTTGCTTTCCAAATATAATAATAACAATAAAAGGAACAAAAACTATAAAAGTCTAAAACCAAAAGTGAAAAACTCACTCGTTTCGATCGGAATTTATCCTTTCTTTTAGTACTTCTTAATTAAAAAAAAAAAAAAAAAGTAAGTCATTATATATATATATTTGTCATTGTTAGCAATGATAATGATAGTAACTGATGTGACAACCGTGGAAGGAGGTTGAAGGTATGCCACTTCATTCTAACTTGTTTCAATACTGACTTGAACTGAGTGAGTACTAATTTGAACTTCAAAATGTATAGGTCCAATATCACACTAGTGTGAGACTTCCTTTGTAGGTTAATACTTCATCTGACTTGAATGTCACCTTGAACTCAACTCGCTCATCTTGTTTGAAATGACACATCAACAGACAATCATGATCCCTCCTGATAAAATCAAATAAGATGTTTTGATTTGATTTTTTTGCATACATACCTCTATTTATTTATATATATATATATATATATATATATTTTGAAAGACTTAATTATATGACTTCATATTTTATTTTTATTTTCTAAAGCAAGTTTGACTTTTAAGACGATGATACGTAGATTCTGCTTCATTGCAATTTAGTATATAAATTAGATCATGATAAAATTGCTGACTTAATTGATTAGTTATAGGTTTTAATATATAATTGCAAAAGAAAAAGGGGAGTTTGAATCTATAATTCTATACATAATAATATTATATTGAAACCTTTAGTACATGCTAAAAAACAGCAACAATATGCTTTACAAAAATAGAAAAATAAATAAATAAAAAAAAAGGAAGGGAAGTCATTTTACAAATATTTAAATGTACACAACAAAATAAGCATACTTAATAGACATATACTATTTTCTTTTTTAGGTCTGGAAATTTAAATTCTGCTATTCTATTTGTTGAATTAAAAAATGGTTTTCTTTTTTTCTTTTGAATTATAAATTTAGACATGGACCGCGTTTACTTTTGCTAATTCTTTATTTTGAATAGAAGTTGGTGCAAGTTTATTTGAATTTATTACTAGAAGAAGTTCTTTTTCTTTTGCCCTGTGGATAGTGGGTACACTCTACGGCATAAATTATTTTTGCACATACAATTAATTATATATTCAACTAAGAAAATTAATCTTCAAGCACCAACCTAATTAATTAAGAAGAAAAACTAATATTTAAGAAATTAATATATGTTAATATACTAGAGAATTAGTTCCAAAATTTAGTATATGACAGATTTGATCGCGAGGAAATAAAAGTAGGAACGAATTGTTCTATTCTTTTTTTAGAGATAATTTTTGTAATTTTGATAGTATAATAAATAGAATATGAAAATTTGATCCAAAGATATAAAGTTTCATTAGATTCAGTACTTTTCTAAAGGAAAAGATTTAGTAGTTTTTTTAATATAACAAATAGTTGTATAAAAAATTTGGTCAAATAAATTCATGTCAATTCCTATTTTCCATTATTCCAATCAATTATAAAGATTCCAAATCAACAAAAAAAAAAAAAAATGATATTGCTTTTTTTTTTTTCTATAAATATTTCTAAACATTTTCATGACTTGAGTTTGTATGTGATAATGTTAGTTAGAAGTGTTTGTTATATATGTTTTTTTAAAAAATGAGGATAGGAGTTTGAACCACTCCTCCTCGATTGAGAGCACATATTTATGTCAATTAGTTGAGTTGAGCTCATTTTGCCGTAAAAATAATTTTATAATTTAATTTCAGTCATGTAAATTTAATTTCATAACTTACCCTATATGGAGAAAACAATTTTATAAAATTAAAACTTTAACATGAAAATTAGAAAAAGAGAGAAAAAAAAAAAAAGCAAAATAAAAGAGTCAAGACACGGTGGCTTCATTAGGATTATGATTAAAATTAACATCTAACAAACGAAGTTTTTATATTATTTTGGCCTCAGTCTCAACCAAACGAAGTTGGTAACTGGTTTATGTTCATCAATAAATCAATTGAAGTTAATTTTAATATTAAAAATTATAATATTTTGTCCTTTCCCTCTCTTTTTTAAGATATTGTCTTTTTCTCACTTATCTGCACGCTTTTTTTTCCTCTCTCACATAAATTTGTTTTTTCTTCTTTTAGAAAATGACAGGTCTTACCATATGTAACAATTATATAATATATATATATACACACATAAAACATAGGGTTCCTAAGGAAACAAAGCTGAACAAAGAAAAAAATATATCTTTTTAGTTTGAATTTAATTTCAGTTTAGTTCGACTTTAAGATATTACAATTTTATTTTTGAAATTTGATTTTTTTAATTTATTTTAATTAATCTAAAAAATTAAGAGAATATGAATTAATTAAGTTTTGGCATTTTTTTCACTATGAAATTTAAATTCATAATTTTATTATGTAATTGTTTTAAATTAATTTATATAAATTAACTCCAAATATTTAGTAAAAAAATAGAGATAAAAAAAGAACTTAAAAACCAAATGACCCAAAAATTGGAAGAAAACAGAAGAAAGGGGTGGAATGGTAATTTTGAAGGGGAGGATATAAGGTAACGATCGGGAGTGCGTGGAGAGGAAAAGGATGATAGTGGTAAAGTGGGAGACAGGACACAAATATCCCATAAAACCGGTTGGCACAAATGGATAAGGCCGTCTCCAATAAAACGCTGCGTTTCGCTAATTTTCCTTTTTCTTTTCTTTTTTTAATTAATATTATCTCTATCCTCTAATAAATAATTTCAAATATTTTATTGCTTCCGACGCTCCAAGACGAGCCGTCCATCTTCCACGTGTCCCTCCCACTCTCTGCCTTCCCCTTCAAGAGGCACTGCACCGAAGCAACACGAAGGTCTAATACAAAACACACACACACACTCTTCTAGAGAGAGAAAGAGAGAAGACGGAACTCGCACGCTGCCTACCCACTTCTAGAGAGAGAGAGAGAGAGAGAGAGGGTCTTTTTCTTTCTTCCAGACGGAATTAGGGTTTTTTTTCTCGCTTTTTTTGGAGTTGAAATTTGCAGGAATTGGTTGTGTTTTGCTTCTTTCTTTCCCCTTCGGGTGGAGATGTATGTATCTTCCATGAGAAAGTCGTTCAAGGACTCTCTCAAAGTGCTTGAAGCTGATATTCAGCATGCTAATACTCTGTAAGTGAGCTTTGATTTCTCTTTTTTTGGGTTTTTTCCCTCTCTCTGCTTTGAATATCGTCTTCCACTGTCTATTTGAAGTCCTTTGTCTGATCACTTTTGGGGTTTTGGCTTCTTGGTTTTGATTATTGGGCTTCTTCCTTCGATTTTGATTGTAATGCAGTTTCTGGGTTCTGATTTTTAGTATTGTGGGTCTTGAAGTTGCTGTTTATTAGTCGTAATCCTCTTCGTTAATTAATGATTTTCTGGAGCGTGGTTGTCGTTTACCTGCAGTTTTGAAGCTGAGCTAACTTATTTTGAGTAATTGTTTTTCCAATGATGGCTTCTATCTTGCCAACGCTCCTGTAGACTCATACATAGAGACAAATTTCGATTCTCTCTGTTCTATAGCTGTATTATTGTAGGGGAAACCGTTTGCTCGTTTGACGTTCGATGATTTGTCAATGTACATGTCCCACATCAAATATTTTGCCGTCTTTTTCATATTTTGTTCTTGGGTTATTGGTGATGTATTTTAGACCTTCTCTATGCTATCTGCATCTCACCGTGGACCTTTGGTACAGATAATGAACAATGATTGACTCGAGAAGCGGATTCTTTGTATAGCTGTCACCTACTACTTGCATGTGTCATTGTTTCTGTTCTCTAAATGGAATGATTATTTTTGTAGTATCAGTGTCTCATTCCTCAAGTTCACTATCATCTTCAACAGATTCTACTACTTCGTTGTTCTTTTTCTTAGTTTTGTTATACTTTGCCTTCATTGCCCCAAACCCCCTTTGCTCTGTTTTGTATAATTGAAGGGATGTGACATAGGTGTAGTGTTGACCGATCAGATTATACGTATGTACCCTGTCTGTTAAACAAAAACTTGAGTTATGTAGTAGTCTCTCTGAGAGAATAGTTTAGAACCCATCAAATCTTGTTTCTAGCTCTCGAACGTCTTATATTTGTTCCAGAAACTGCATTTATGTTTTTCAGTGTGATAATTCCCCCTTCCTATTTCCCATCAATGAATAAAGAAGGCACATTTACTGTAATGCTTCAAATAAATTACTAAGCAAGACCAACTTCTGAGTTTTTTTACTCTTATTTAATTTGATTTTGTGAGAAATATGATCTGTCCTTTTTTGTTCTTTCTGAAAGAGAAAAAAGAACCCCCGCTCCCTCCACCCCACCACCTCAAAAAAAAAAAAAAAAAAAAAAAAAAAAAAAA
>QLSR01000227.1:2094985-2184985 GCA_031780015.1 Citrullus colocynthis
CAAAAAAAAAAAAAAAAAAAAAAGTAAAAAGAAGTTCCGATGGGCCATAGTTTCTATATTATGAATCATGCTCTGTGCCCAGGTCTGTAAATTTACAGATGCACTAAAAGCTGAAATGTTTGAGTGCTTGTGATTTCTCACTAGTTGCTAAGCTTGGAGATTCTCAAGGTTACTGGTTTTGTTGGATATGTCAACTTAATGTCCAATTGTTCCTGAGTTGTAGGGCATCAGAATTTCCCGGGGAATATGATGGCCCCTGCCTTCAGATGAGAATGTCATACAGTCCTGCTGCTCACTTGTTCCTCTTCCTAGTGCAATGGACAGACTGCCATCTTGCAGGAGCCCTTGGACTGCTGAGGATTTTAATTTACAAGGTTAGGTTTGTTACCTCATACTCTCATAGTATTATATTTTGTAATTATCACTAAAATCCATTTTATATGTAGTTGGCATTGCGGAATTCACTACGTATCTTGTGCTGCAGGTCTATGTGGATGGTACAACCACCATGTCCACCCACGAGAGAAAAGCAAGCATTAGGGAATTCTATGGTAGTCTTCGAGCTTCACATTTTCCATCAGATGAATGTTTGATCTATATGTACTTTTTTAACTACTGACCACTGTAATTGTGCTGTGATCAGCTGTTATTTACCCCTCTCTATTGCAACTTCAGAGAGGTGTTACTGATACTGAAGATAAAAAGCAGAAAGCTGTCTGCATGGAAAGGTACCGAAGAAGAGATGACGATGAATGCATACAGCGTTCAGATGCTGACATTGAACGAGAAGAAGAATGTGGAATATGCATGGAGACCACTAGCAAGGTTGTGTTGCCCAACTGCAACCATGCCTTGTGCTTGAAATGTTACCGTGAATGGTACTCTCATCTCTTTTGTTTTACCTTTTCATTTCTCTGTAACTTATTGCATTAAGAACTAAGAAGGATTGATTATGGATACTTCAGTGTATATACAGAGGCTCTACGGGAATTTCCCTATACACCTTAATATTTTCCTGTCTTCATTAATTACAAAATCTACAGAGCCTAAAGCCATCTGTTCATCTATAGTTAATTGGATGGAGGCCTCATGATGTTTTTCTTTTATGTGCATTTAGACCAAGGAAGTTAATTGTTTGGTAGCTTCTTCTTTACAACTTACCCGAAATATTGTCGATTGTGGTTTATGTTTTCACATCCAATCCTAGACCTGCATTGAATGATTTGGTTGTCCTGCATGCTGAGTACTGAGTATTATCATTTAGCATATGTATTACAAATTTAAAACTGCATTAATCTTATAAAATGGGACATGGATATAACACGTCTGAACTAATACGAACTGAATGGTTTATCAATTTTCTCTACACTGGTTAACTGTTGTTGTAATTGTCTTTTTACTTTTTGCTTCATGATTTTTGGCATGTATTGGTTTCTAATAAACCCATGATGGTCTCACCTACATTCTCGATGAAATGGGTTTTTCTATTAACTATGAAGCCTCTAGTTAAAAGTTCTCAGGTGTCTAATGACTTCAATACTTCGGTTTCCTTCGTATTAAGCAAATTTGTGGACTGGATTTGATTGTTCACTTACCTTAGAATATCATTCTAATGCTACTGATGAATTATTGTTTCAGTTCTTTCTTCAACCATTTGGGAAATGCGATAGTTTGACTAGGTTCTGTTTTTGGGATTTCTCACTGACTGTATTCTTATTTAACTGCTTGCTACGTTATATTGACTTCAAATAATTATATTGTCTATTGAATGTACTTCAGGCGAACACGTTCCCAGTCGTGCCCATTCTGTCGCGACAGTCTTAAGAGAGTAAATTCTGGTGATCTCTGGGTATTTACTGATAACAGGGACATTGTGGACATGGCGACAGTGACTCGAGAGAATCTCAAAAGGCTTTTCAAGTACATAGATAAATTGCCTACAATTGTTCCAGACTCCCTTTTCGACGCTTACGATACGCACCTAAGATAAGTGATTGTACATACATAATCTAATGTCACTCCTTAAGTAGTTTTTCTCCAAATGAACAGTCTTTTTGTTATGAGATGACATGACAATAGGACTGAAATTCAGTCGGCTAAAAATTAGTAAGAGTTAAGAGAAAACTTGCAACTGTTTCTTCCCACTTCCATTTCTGAAGGGAAAAAAAAAAAAACCAGTCTTTGAGTTATTGTAGACTGGTATTGGGTGGTGAAGTTGATATAGTTTGACTTAAAGTCTTCCATAAAAATTGTATTTAACACATTTGTATATGTTTGTACATTCTTGATTTTATCTTTATCTATCAAAGCAGCTTTGAATGCTTTGTTTTTCTTTGCAACTTGTGGAAAAGATCTCTTTGAGATATGATTTCTTCACCAAATCATTGATAGCAAAAAAACAGGTCATGTGATGATGACAGGAAGTTGATGGGTTATGAGTATAATGATGGTGATGAACATTGAACTACTTTTCTCCAAATAGTATGCCATCTTACAAGTTAAGGTTTACTCTATTTTGGTTCTTCGAACTTTAAATGCCTTGTTTTAATATGGGTCAAAAATCAATTTTTTTTCCTAAACTTTCTATTAGTCTCTAAATTTTTTGGTTTGAAATAATTTGGTTTGAAATAATTGAATCTCTATATTTTCAATTGTGACAATTCAGACTCTATTATAGATTTAATGAGATTTTTTTTTTGTGTGGATAGAACAATAAACTAATTAAAGGATTCAATAATGTTTCTAGTTGGTAAGAATTGAATTATTACAATTTTGAAAGGATCTGGGATTAGTTGGTTAAATACCAAATTGAGAAATTAAATTATTAAAAATTTAAAACTGTCAGGGGCTAAAAAAATACCCTTTTTTATTGGGCCCGCACTTTCTTTTACTTTGGGGGTAATGGTGTTGGTGAGTTTTCTTTCTTTCTTGTCATATCTGAATTTTAGATGTAGAATTCAATATTGGACAAAATGTGATTTCATTATTGCACTTCTATTTTATTCAAATTACGTTGACAAATCAATCTGACCAAACCCATTCTTTTCCCAGGGTTTTATATATGTCAATCTTTTACGTACCGTAATCATTTTATTTTATTTTTATTTTAGTTTATAGATATTATTTTCATTCTCAAATTTTTTTAAAGTCAAAATTTGAAAATTAAAAAAAGTAGCTTTAAGAATCTTGTTTTTATTTTTAGAATTTGGTTAAGAATCTTAAGTATGTAAATTATGGAAATAAATGTAAAGGAAATAGATTTAATTTGAAAAAATCAAAACTAAAAAACGAAATGGTTATCAAATGAGACTGTGGTGATTGTGATATTTTTAGTTCTTTTACAAGGTTATTTATAATTTTAACTTTGTACCATCGATATCACTTTTTTTACAATATTTTATTTAGGATGGAGAATCAAAGATCAAACCTTGATACCGATAGTACAAAGTTATAAAAAAAAAAAAAAAATTGCAATTATTTTATCTTTATAATAAAAGAATTTATTACTATAACTCTTTGACATTAAACAAATGATATGTTAATTAAAAAAAATTTAAAATAAATTTGACAATGAGCTAATGTCAAGCTAAATGTTATCTTTTTAAAAAAACTGAATTCAAGTTTAATAACAATTAACACGATTTGGTTTCTTAAGATTCAAGGTTGAATCTCCTACATTATAAATTAGTATAGGTTAGTATAGTAAGCTTGAAGTGGTATGATATTTTATAGTTTGTTGAAGGATTAAAATATAAGTTAATTGGTTGAAACAGCGGTAATCTCAACCATCCAAAGGTTGGTTGGAGAATAAGAAAGAGTGTGTTATTACAATGGATAAAAATTTAAAAAAAAAAAAAAAAAAAAAAAAACGGCCATCTTCAACATCCTTTCATTTTCAAATTGGAAGGAATTTCCTTCCAATACATTCCCCCTTCTCTCCCGCCAATCCATTTCAAAGGCCTCGTTTCAATTTCAACTTACACAGCACAAAGCGATTTAGAGAGAAGATCATTGAGGAGGAAGATGGGTAGCAGAACAGGAGATGAAAAGGAAGGATCAATGGCCACGGATTTCTTCTGGTCATACACGGACGAGCCTCACGCTTCAAGAAGGCGTCAGATTCTTTCACAGTACCCTCAAATCAAGGAACTCTTCGGTCCTGAACCCCTGGCTTTTATTAAGGTAATCTGTCTCTCTTTCTTACAACTCAGATTTGTATTCTGCGTCTATTTCTCTCAATGCCGCTTTTTTTGCGATTCTCTATACTTTCTTTTTGGTCTTTCCAATGATTCTCCATTGGTTTCAGATTTCCGATGCTGCATTTTTATATTTCGAGTGGAATTCTGTTTTATTTTTATTGGTTTGGCATGAATCTACTCCCTCTTTTTGCCTCGTTTGTTAATCAAACTATTCTAGGTTTTGAGTTCGATGTCATTATTTCTGTTATAGAAATCGGATCTTGCCTTTTGTTAGAGCGGTTTTGAGAGTTACTGCTAAATGTATCATCACATTTACTTCGCCCATTTTATTTGTTTACTAAAATTATTACAGTATACACTTCGCATATGTAATGAAAAAAATTGGACATATTTAGTTCTTCCTGATGAGTGTAAATTGATGATGATACAACTGCAATCTTTGTGCCTTTCATTTTAAATTTTTTCTGTGCTTTCATTTCTTCTAACATTTATCACTTCAGTTCAGTCCTCTTAATTGAGCTGTTTTCGGATGTGGAAAAGAATGCTCTGATTATTGTGAACTATCTTGAAACTATCGTTATCATACAGCGGTTTTTCCACATCTGAGAATTCAACTTTTAAATATAACCCAAGTATTTTGTGATTCCTAAGAATATATCTAATAGATTGAAAATACCTTAAACCATCTAATAGTTGTTTAACACAATAATAAAGCAGAAGTTCTATGGTAAATCAAATTAATGTTTGAATACATATAAAAAGTTGAACATAAGCTTTGATTATTTGCAGGTTACTGCAGTGGTGGTACTTCAGCTATGGACGGCCACGACTCTACACGGCGCAAGCTGGCTGAAAATTCTTGGAATTGCATACTTCTTTGGCTCCTTTTTGAACCATAACCTCTTTTAGCTATCCATGAGCTTAGCCACAACCTTGCCTTCTCAAATCCTACCTACTACCGTTGGCTTGGGATATTTGCCAATCTTCCCATTGGTGTCCCCATGTCTGTGACTTTCCAAAAGTATCATCTTGAACACCATCGCTTCCAAGGCGTTGATGGTATGGATATGGATGTTCCGAGTCAAACTGAAGCCAATGTAGTCACAAATTTGTTCTCAAAAGTCATATGGGTCATTTTCCAACTCTTCTTCTATGCTTTCCGGCCTTTGTTTCTCAAACCAAAGCCTCCAGGTTTCTGGGAGTTCATAAACTTCACCATCCAAATAACTCTTGATGTGGCAATGTCTTGCCTTTGGGGCTGGAAGTCTTATTTATCTGATCCTTTCCACATTTGTTGGAGGAGGTATGCATCCAGTGGCTGGTCACTTCATTTCAGAACATTATGTATTCAAACCCGAACAGGAGACATATTCGTACTACGGCCCGCTCAATCTTCTTACATGGAGCGTTGGTTACCACAATGAACACCTTGATTTCCCAAGGATTCCTGGAAACATGCTTTACAAGGTGAAGGAAATTGCACCAGAGTATTATAATGGTTTAGATTCGTACAAGTCATGGAGCCAAGTCATTTATATGTATATTATGGATAGTACAATTGGCCCTTTTAGTCGTATGAAGAGAAAAGCAAAGAAAGCTGAATAGTTGTTATATATCATATTTCATACCCTTCACGGCTAATTACCCAAATGCTTGTTTATATAGGGATCTCTTGTTCATTTTATTGTTAAATTTTGATTGTGTAACTTTCAACAAACTCGTTGCTGTGGTGTAGTGGTTATCACGTTAGTCTTACACACTAAAGGTCCCCAGTTCGATCCTGGGCAGCAACAATCTTTCTTTCATTTTTTCTTTGGATTTATGGGCGGCAAGAACAATGGATTACAAATATATATAATTATAATGAGGTATATCTTTTTCGATTACTCAACTATAGGAACTACAAAGTTAAACATATACAAAAGGAGGGCTATTTGAAACAATTTTTCTAAAAAACATATATTATATAATCATTGCATTAGATTACAAATATACATATAATTATAATGATGGTATATCTTTTTCGATTACTCAACTATAGGAACTACAAAGTTAAACATATCTGGTATTGTGTAATTCCATATGGGTCATGAGTAAAGACATCTTAAAACCGCTCATATTGATCTATAGGGGCAGAAGGTGCCCTGACCAAATTACACGAGAATGCCAAAACAGCTAGATGTTGAATTTAAATTTCTCACCTAAAGTATAGAGCGCAACAAGCAAAGTTATAAAGTTATTTCAAATGTATAAAATACTTGTTTTTATCAAATAGCTCTATCAATTACTAAATTTCTATTAATAGCTACAATACTTACGGCCATCCCTTGCTGTCTATTCTTTTTTTCTTTTTGTTTTTTTCTTTTTTTTTTTGGCTGACATCAACAGCTAAGTCCCGGATGTAAACAAGTGCCAGAATGAAGTTGTATCCTGAAGTTTTTCTTTCTTTTTCGAGTACAACAGAAGTAGAGGATTCGAATCGCAGACTCCGTATGCCATTTGAACCACAGAGTTGTAGTCAGAAGTTGATCCACAAAGGGAAATCAACCTAACAAAACTTCCATATCGTATAATCTATGAAGAAGGGAAACTGACTTTGAAATGTACACAGTAACAAAACCATTGTTATTGGCACAATATTCTTTCCTCCCAGTCCCGCAAAAAACCTCTCACTGCGTTCTTCACCCTTCTCATTAACGAAGCAATCTTTTAGGCCATGCCATTGAAGCAACAAAAACTGAAGTACCAGAGGCCATGGTTATAAACAGATCTTGGCAGTCATATTGTATCATCTCTTCACAATCTACTTTTGACGCCGAAGATGTTCCCGCATATGTGTGTGTATGTCTGCCTTCACTACCAGTCGCATGTTCTTCGAATCCTCCCATAGCAATCCATTCCATTCTCGTGCGTAGTCGCACGCAGCCTCAAAAACTTCCTGGAACACCAAAGAAATTCCTTCTAAGTGGTTTTTCAGGTGAATGTATTAGTAATCTTCAAAGTTAAAAGTAGCAACGTTTGAAATTCATACCCTGGAAGGAAATTCGTCGTAAAAATGTGCGGGAGTAATATCAACCCTATTAAGATCTGATTCCCATAACCTAATCTGTCATGAAATAAAGAGCAATGGAAAAGATCAGGACCAGAACAAAAATTTGATAAAATTGTACGACATTTTTGGTCTCCATGACAAGCACGGGTTGATTTGTAGATAAGAAACCATTGGCTTGACAAACATCAAAGAATTTACTAAAACAACCCTAACCTGATCCGTGACATTTTCAGGGACTGATGGTATTCTCTCTGCAACACGAGGATGTGCATTCTGCTGTAGAAAAGTAACTATCTGCAAAACAATAGTAAGATATCAAGCAATTTGAAATGAGAAAACCGGCATAGAAAAGTGTAGTAATGTATTCAATGTAATTGTATGCTTGGTATTGATGAGTACACGACTATATTAATTAAATATTA
Source organism: Citrullus colocynthis (assembly GCA_031780015.1). Lineage (NCBI taxonomy): Eukaryota > Viridiplantae > Streptophyta > Magnoliopsida > Cucurbitales > Cucurbitaceae > Citrullus > Citrullus colocynthis. The sequence goes on from QLSR01000227.1 coordinate 2,102,659, forward strand.
ATTTTATTTGTGAGATGACTTATTATCTCTTGCTTGCGCATCAGCAACGACTTAATGTCCACGTCATTTTTTATTAGTCAATTAACGGTCCAAGGACCATTTAGAATCATTTACTAAATCCAAGGGCCTAAAATGTACATTTTGAAACTTAGGGACTAGACAAACACTAAACTCAAACTTAAAAAATCAAAGTTGTATTTTATTCATATTTTTTTTGGCTAAAAAAATATCCAGAGTTTACGTTAAGTTTATGAGCGAATTTAGATTGATGCACACAAGGAAACTAGAAATATTTTTTCTTGTGGATTAGGAGCCAATGCTAGTTGAAGTCGGCTGGCCAATAACAATGGGTTTGGCGTTTGATCCCTGCTAACTAGAAATAACCCCCTTGGGCCAAGCCCCAATATTTTCCATGCTAATTGTACGCAATAATATTTAGAATCGGGGAGAATTCTCCAAGTATTCCATTCCCACCACTAGCAAGAATTAACAGTGCTACGAACGCAAGATGTTGTGAATTAAATGAAGCGCAAAGAAGAACTGGTCTACTGCATTCCATTGCCAATTTGAAGATAATAAAATGGTACCCATACTTCATTGGACAAAGAGTAACATGTACCAGTGTAATCACCATGGGTTGGCCTAGTGGTAGTGGGAATATCTTAAAAAGGCCAAGGGGTTATGAGTTCAATTTATGGTGGCCACCTACCTAAGATTTAATATTCCACAGGTTTCCTTGACATCCAAATGTCGTAGAGTCAGGCGGGTTGTCCCATGAGATTAGTCGAGGTGCACGTAAGCTGACTCAAACACTCATTGATATAAAAAATAAAAATAAAAATAAAAAAATAACATGTGCCAGTGTGAACAAACAGGAAACTTGCCTGGTCTGCGGTAATCCCATTCTTAAAAGCATTATACAAGCTTTCTTTCGTTATTGCTGCAACTATAAGATTTGGAAGTTGATACTCAATCCTGCAGGACAGATTCGTCTTATTTTAGAATTCTTTAACCAAATAGAAAGTTAATATGAGTGAATAGATTGCTGTATTACAGAAAAGGTAATAACTGCATTCATCACGCAGTAGGTAAAATGTAGAATGTTGAACTTGAAGCATATCCCTATATAATCAACTATTACAAGTGCTTCTGGTAAGAATACAACTAAAAAACAGACCTTCTAGTAATAAAATGAATATGTTGGAAGAATTTGACACAAGTGAAAGAGAATTATATTTAGATAAGAAAGGCAGCAGCATTTCTAATTTACACAAGCATAACACTATAACTATTGAATTATCATTAACAAATTACGAAACAGTATTCCAATGATTAATTGACCCTACTGACCTTACAGAATCTATCACTAGTTGCTTGCACTCTCAAGAAGTTTCTCATTTCAAATTGCTTGATATCTGACAATTGCACTTTCTTCCACATAACATAACCGAAGTTTCAAGAGGTATCATGGGTGGGGAATTCAATTATATATTTAGCATTCAAGCAGAACAAAAAGTATGATGAAAATGTATCCGGTAGCCAGTCAATTTTGTAAGCTTTTTTTTTTAATATTCGTTAGTATTTGAGGCAGCTTCTATACCCTTGACTATTTTCGCAAAACAACTAACCCTACTGCATTACGTTATCAACTCATTAGATGCAAATCTTGCATAGGTAGCCTATATAAATTTTCCTTACAAAACATGCCTTATTTACATAGACCTTGTTGACCTAGTAGGTCAGGTCAACCCATTGTGGTTAAAACTAACTTGAATAGTGGTTCTATAATGTAATATAACATTAATTGATGACATGACATATACCTCGAAAAAAGACGCAATATTTCACAATGTAGTTTGGAAGAAGAATAAGCATACATCCTGAAATTTGTCTCCACAACAACAAATCCCTGGGCATACAAGAGGAAGAAAATTAGAAAGAGCAAACAATTTCATAGAGCTTCTAGAAAGGAGTGGAGTTGTGAAATATGGGGAGTTGTAAAGTCATGGGGCCCACCATGTAAGGATTTTTTTTCTTTTTCTCTTTTTTTTTTTAAATACAATGTAAAGAGTTAATAAAGCATGAACTTGTGTTTTTTAGTCGTGGTATCCACAAATTCCTTGGGCCAAACACTCACTGAACTCCAACTCTTGGAGCCAAACACCCGTAAAAAACTTAGTAACCATAAAGAAGATGAAACTTAAGAGAGATATATCAAAGTTAAATATAATTCACAATCAGAAATACTCACCTGTTTCCTTGAAGAAGAATCTGCCAAACTCATTGAAAGATTTGTGGCTAATTTAGTGGGTATGAACCAACTGTCTTTTCTACCCTGGACAAATTAACAGCGAAAGCCACAACCAAAAGAAAAAAAGAAAAAAAAAAAAAAAAAAAAGTTAAAATAAAGTAAAAATTTGAATAAAGGTCATGTTCAATTTAAAAAGCAGCAGAGACTAGCCAAAAACCTGCTGAAGCTTAACTAGTCCCAGATCAGCAAGGTCCTTGATAGCATACCTCTGTTCTTCTGTCAGTGTATCAATATCATAAGCCTACAAAACAAAGAATAAACATGTTGGTAATTGGACAGTAAATAGTATACGGATTAGTTTTATAAAATTTAGTAATATGGATTATTAGTATTTATTATAGTTATCAGAGGATTAGTGTGCAGCTGTTATTGACTAAGAGACTGAAGAGAGGGATGAAGAAGGTTTTGGAGTTAGATTGTTGAAGTAATATAGCCCTCTCAAAATCAGGGTGCATAAGGTCCACAATGGAATATCCAAAATTGTCAGTGGGGAAAGGGAGAACATATTTAGGGCATCTGTCTTAAGTTTGGATGGATTGTAGCATCCCTAGTTTGTTTGTTTGTATTTTCTTATTGAAGTTTCAAAGGGGAGAATCTGTAAACAGGCTAATACCCACTTGGAGCTATGGGAATAGAAGCAAAATCCGTTCCAAAGGTTTCACAAAGAAGAAACGTGCAAGTGCATTTTTGTCTGTCGGGGGAAAGACTCACCTTCGTGTAATTTACAGTGCTCCTATTTATTTGATGTATCTATTGAAAATCAAGTGGCTAAGCTTCTGGAGGGTATGTTGAGAAACCTCCTATGGGTCAGAGAGAATATTGACAATGCCAGCCATCTCTAACTCATTGGAGGAGGGTGTCTAACTACCAAAAGAGCGTGGATTTGGAGAAGGCAGTCTGAAGGAGAGAAATTTAGCACTTGCGTGTAAATGGCACTGATAGAGACAATTGATTTACATCTACTTGTTCACCATAGGAAAATGAGAAAGCAGCAGCCCTTGGAAGTTTGTGGTAAGGTGCAAAAAGAATTAGGAGTTCTTTCCTTCAAAATTTTGAACGGAGACCTCCATAAAAGTAGATAGGCTTTCCATATCCCTCTAAAGCTAGTTTTCTACAGAATTCAATTGCCTGGATTTAAAAAATGAAGAGTTAGCTGACTACTGGAATTAAAGGAATTAAATGAACTAAAAGATTGAAATAAAACCAGTCCAAAATGGCAACCTGATAGATTGAGATGGGATTTGGACAAACTCTAGATTTGAAATTACTACCTTTCTTATCTAATAGAGTAGTAACTTGTTTAAGGTTGTCTGAAGTGGAGGCATGGAAACCCAAAGAAAATTATATTTTTCATTTTGCATCTCGCTATGAGGGGATTAATACAAGCCAAACTTTCTCAATGGAAAACCCATATGATCCCTCTCTCCTTGTGCATCACATGCACAGGAAATATGGAAACTTGACCACGATGAAGCGTTGATGAAAGGAACTGTAGACATTTTCAGGATAAGTTTAGAGGGAAAGATGATTATGTAAGATGATCAAACTCAACACATTTACAATTCTTATTTGTCGATGTCAATGGGCGGAATGTATTGTGATCCCAGGGGTTCTTAATTGGGTTAATGCCTTACCTCCACTTGTACTTTATTCTCCATAATTAACACAATTATTCACTCTTATGATGGAGGGAAACAGAACCAAAGACCTTTGTTTATTTTCTACAACACATAGACTCGTCACAAAAGAATGACAGACATTATGTAAATGAAAAACAATATGGATAAAATTTCAATCAAATTCAACCTGGTCATAAACAAGCGAAGGTAAATTAGGTATAGAGCACAGTATAACAAACTAAAGATAATCAAGCTGTGTTAAAAATATATATATGTATATACTCCTCAACCAACCCAAAGTAGTTCAGTATTAAAATGATATGGATCAACAAGACTTAAAAGAGAGTTCTACAATGGGATAAAAGATGAACACAACAATAAAACATAAAGATGTAAAAGAAAATCAAGGAATTGATACCTCTCCTGTCACATGAAAACTAAGCTCTAGCAGAAAAGAAATCAAATCTGCAGGATCCACACCTCGCTCCTGCACCACATTGATTAAGCATGCATTTACAAGAGAGGAATATGAGTTGTAAGAAGAAAATAAATGGTAAAATTACACAGTCCAATGAATCTAAAGAAAATGGTCTTAAAATTAACATTAGTTGCTTTTCGCTATGAGTAACAGTTGTCCATCATTCAAATTCAAATAGAAAATTAATGACAGAAATAGAATATATATAGTTTTTCCTCAGAGGAATGCAATAGGATATGACAACAAAAATGGAAAACACAAACCTCAGAGTTAGATATATATTCCCTGATGATATACCAAAGTTGTGCATTTGTTTCCATCAACTGAAGTTTACATATACCACAAGAATCCCTGGTGAGACAGATCGATGAGGATTTCAAGAGGTCTATGGTTCATGTGATTCATACCAAGAACTGGAAACCACTCTCAGTTAATCGTGGAGCTTCTTTATCCCTAGATACCATACATAAATTTTATCAGATATAAGAAGTGATCGCTATATATAAGCTAGAGACTAGAGTCAATTGTACAAGATTTTAACCTCTGACTTAAAAGGCCTTTCTGGAAAACTTTCATCACAGAAGAACTAATGTTTGATGGTTTCTCTGCTTGGCCCGAGTTTATCAATTGCAGCAAGAAGCACTGTACTAACACAATAACAGGTCAGAAGAATATCCATGATCAAAACTTGTAAGCAACTTAGAAGATTGGTTGCCTTCGATTGAGTCCAAGAGGATGGAATCAATACTAGCTAAAGAATAAATTAGAAAGGATGCAACCAAAAAACAGATAATTAAAATTATTTTGATGACCGTCCAACCTCCCACTGATCCAGAGCATAAGCCTCAAGTTCTTCCAAACTCGGAAGCCTCACGGTTATATTTGAAGGCATTGGTTCTCTGGCTAGAACTTCACTGCAAGATCCCAAATTCATTGTCATTTTTTAAACCAAGAGTAAATCACTTTTAAATGTTAAAAACAAGGAGTCTACACTCTCCAGGATCAGCTTCTTTTGTTGAAGATGAGTACTCATCTACTTGAACTTAATGAATGCAAATAAGGGAGCAAGTAAAAAGGAAATGTGCATATATTAAGAAAGACCCATGCATCAGAATGTTTGGGCTGAGTAGAAAGGACATGAGACAAATCATGTATCCCTCCTTGCATATCTCGTTTAGAAATGCATTTATTGAACCAAGTGAGAGAAAACTTACCCATGTATTAGAAGTTTTTGGAGGTTTGCTTGGAACATTGGATTTAGCCTGTAGGTTGTTTCTCTTTTCCTATCAATAAAATAAGGGTTCATAGAAAAGATTACAATATAGGATTGGGTTGAGAACTAAAACCATGCAAAACTGCTGATATAATATAAACAATTTTAGTGAGATCAAAACAGAAATAATGCAAAAGCATTTATATATTGCACCACAAGTTCATAATTAAAGTTCTCCTTGCAGGAACCTCTCAATTCGGATGATATGATGATATGAACATAAAGGCAATCTATCAACTGTTGGGAAAAAAATGCATCGGCAAGAGAGATGAATATATAAATAAATAAAAATAAATAAATAAAACACTCCACAAGAATGCAGTTGAAAAGGATTATGAAAGAATATCAAATTCTTAAGAAAATGCGAGAAGAGAATAAACACCTATCCGCAGTCTCAATAAATACTCTCAATTGAATCAATCGATCAACAGCAACCTTATACTTTGAGACTCCATCTGGGAGAACCCACTCCTCCATGGACGTGGCTGAAACTGGAGCATCAATGTATAGCATTTGTAAAACAAACTTCTTAGCCAGCGGTGGAAGTGACCTGATTACAAAAGATGATTGGCAATCTTATAAATGAGAACCTCCGAAACTAGGATTAACTAGCTACTTTTAACTTATATTCACTTACAAATACCCAACTTTGGCCGCGGTCCTCTAACTCAAAGAACGATAAGTTAAAATGAAAAAAGCAACCAATTTAAAAAAATATGGAAATTCAGCATCAATATCAAATCTAGAACATTTCTGATTTCATTCAATTAAACAAAAAATCAGGAGCTTCCAGGATATGAAAATCATGCTCAGATGTCCAACACAATTACATACAAACTCAAGGTTTTAGTGGTTTCAATTATAAATATGACCCCAACCAATTAAAGCATTTAGAATCGCAAGCAAGGACCTGAGAATGGCTTCGCAGATGAATGCATTCTCATAGAGTTGATCGAGCTTCATGGCGGGCAAGGAGGCCACCATGTCCATAAAATTCTTCGCTATGATCTTTACTTGAGGCATTTTGGATTAGCTTTCCTTCTTTCTGTAGGTAGTCCTTTGAGCAAGCAAAGGAGAATTCTTGAAGCGTTGGATACACAGAATCACGAATTACAAAGAACTGCAGCTTCCGGGTCGTGAGTGAGGCTGCAATGAGCATTTATAGCCAATGGTGAAGCCTTGGGATCCTCTGAAATCAATCAATTAATTAAGAGTTAACCTTAGTAGCTTGACGATTGACCCTCTGCTTGCTCCGACGACCTCAAATCGGACCGAGGAGAGGATGAAGAACGACAAGTCGTTCAATGTCAAATTCTTCTTTCAATTTATTATAAGCTATTGGGCTTTCCACACATTTTTTTAGGTTATCATTGCCCTTTCATAAATTATTCAGCAACAGTTCTCTTTTTACCATATAGTTTAGCAACAGCTTGATATGGTATTTTGTTTTCACTCTCACTAATGACTCATTTATTTGAGTCAAGTAAATGAATGAAGTATCAAACTTTGTTTGTTTGAAGTAAGTAAGAATTATTAGACAACCAGAGCTTAGCTCCATTTAGAAGACGTTCGAATCTTTTAATTTCATATTGTTAGCCAAAGAAATAGTGTGAACTATTTTGTCAAAAAGAAAAAATATGAGTTGTTTTTAAATATACCAAAATGGTCAAATTATTTACAAATATAAAAAAAATTTAATTGCTAAAGTCTATCGTGGTCTATGATAGACATTGAATTTTTTTTATATATATTTGTAAATAGTTTGATATTTTTTTTATTTATAATAATTTTTTAAAAAATAATATTAAATATAATTATTTATAATTCTGGTTGTACTAAAAAAACAAAATTTTGATGGACACAATGTTTAAATTATTTGCTGTATATTTTTTATACATACATTTCATAAATAAAAATGAAATATATATATATATATATATATATATATATATGTTATCTTTAAAACTCTTAGAACAGTTAGTAAGAAACAATTTATATATAGTTGATGTGCAAATCTCGTTAGGTCATTTCAATCTTGTCGAGTGCCATCCTTGATTCGAGGATTTGGTCTCAAGCTAACCTACAGAAAAACTTGCATCGGTGTGGTATCGAGTCAGATACATTCCAATGCTTAAGTTAGTACACACAAAGTGTTTAGTTCAATGAAACGCTCGTAAAATTGTTAACACTTAAAGTGGTAGAATTATTTTATTTATAGAGTTCATAATTTGATATCTACTCGGACATCTGCAAGATTCCAATTAGTGAGCCCGACTAAGTTATTATTCTTTCAGTGAGAAGGGAGCGAGCTCGACTGGGGGATCGAAGACTTAGGGCATGACTTCCCATTTGTGAGCATGTTGATTCCCACGGTTTCCTTGAGCCTAGCCCCATTTCGTGGGCTTGGGCCTTATCGTGGTTAACCCTCACATATACTATTATGAAAACATATCTTAAAATGAGAAATGAAAAAACTAATAATAAACAAAAGAAAACAAAAACAATAACCGAGTACGTTACATATATTTCCACAAACTAAAACAATCAATGATAACTTTTTTTGTTTTTTTCTGTTGACTAAATAAATGAGAACCTATTAGTAACTTCTTTACCCTTCACAGTACACATATGTAAACTAAGTAAAAAGGCTAAGGATATTACATACATAGATAGCATTATTATTTTTTAAAAAATGAGGTTTTTTTTTAGTTGGCCCAAACACGAGGTTTTAACACAATTATAATAGCTGTAAAAAACAATGGTTAAATAGAGATTTTAAAATTGACTGAGACTAGAAATTTTTACCACATACAAAATTAATTTAAATGCTTTTTTTCGAACTGCCTCCAATTTCGAATGTCTACAACAATCATATAGGCCAAGTGTTTGAACCGCCATCCCAGGTGACACCAAGTAACTTGACCCGTGAGCGATTAACGATAATATGTGTCGTGGAGTTGACATAACGTTTTCATTTTTAAATTACCCTGAGCTTTTCTTTTCCAAGGACGTTAAAAGATCCAACAAGACTCATAGAAATTGGTCTTCCTCTCGTTATCAGTAAATTGACCCATAACATAACATTTCTTGGAATAGAGAAATATCATTAGAACTTAGAAGCAGATCATCTGAACAGCCATTTCATGAGGTTGGCAGTGGGAGAACAACTCCCAAAGACCCAACTCTCGATTTTAATGAAAAAAAATGTATGAAAACTACATTTCTCAAAACCCTAATGAATTGAATCCTGCTAATATACTTTTACGAGCTCATTGTAAAAACACAGAAGAAAGGTAAGCTACAGCAGAAATTTACTTCTTTTCCGAAACAACAGGTCCCCAATTCCCCAATTCGCTATTATAAATTATCGTTTCACAAAATTCTCCAACTTTAGAAGCCAGAGAAGTGGAAGCTACAACAAGGAAGACAATTAGCAACTCTCACCATGCAGGACAAACATCTATGTCAGAGACCTAAGTCCTTTCACAGGCAAGGAAGGACTGCACTTACAAGTGACTGTCATAATATATAATCCAACAGAATATGGAAGCCCACGTGCGGGAAAACATAGCAACGGGAGACGTAAGCCTGCATTGGAATTGAGATTGCTGGTCAGAAGGATTTCAGAGAAATGTTAAGAGGTTAAGAGAAAACTAGAACCTAAAAGACTGACTATAATTTTGATGCGCCAGGTTTCCTCGTTTATCTGCATTGTGTGTTTCTATGCAGAAGTGCTTGGTAAATCTTCATTTTTGGCAATAGATTCAGCAATTGGAGGTCGTCGGGATGGTTTTGAAACAACAGGCACTGGCTTTGCAGGCCTGTTTGGTTGGATTTTGTCAGCTTTCTCTGATTCAACATCAAACTGATCAAGAATATAAATGTCATCAGATCAACTATGACTACAACATCAAGAACATTAGAATTGTTGAATATTAAACACAAGGTGTACAATATCATAATGGCAAGCATTAGCAGAGAAGTGAATGTGTTTGCTAGATTTTCACTTGGTAATGCTTAATTTTAACTGTTTTAAAAGAAAAGCACAGGGGAGGATAGCATGGCTTTCAAGCATTCGTCATTTAACAACAATGTCTTGCTGCATGTTCAGGCTGAATACATATAGAAAATCATGCTGCAGAGTGCAGAGAGCAGGCACTAGTGCTGTAAGTATCAATAGCAGAGAAATGAGTGCATAGAGCTTCATGTCCATGATTCGGTTGAAGGTTTTAAATCATGACAAAGCCGTCTTTCCTCAAACATACAATTCTGGTTTTTTGACACGCCAGAGTTCTTCATCCCCATAGCAATGTAATACCAGAAGATTTTTTAACTGAACCACGATCATAACTTGGAGTAGGTCACTTTACTAAGGATATAAAATGAGTTTTCTGACTACAACATCACACATATACTTAATCTTCATAAAATATCAAACTAACCTTAAAGCCGCAACCAGATACACAAGCATGGAAACACTCCTGTGAGCAGCAAAGAGTTAAAATCCAAAAGTATGTTAAACAGACACATTGTCTGTAAAGGAAGATACTACATATGAAGTAACTGGAAATCTTCCTAGTTCACATATCTTCTGACAGAGTGGGGCGGGGGGAGGAAGAGGAAAGAGCAGGTTTGTTGATTAACAGACAAGTGGTTTGCTGAGATGTTGAAATTGAGCAATTTAAGGTTCAAACCTCAAATATGGTGAAAGCATCAGAGTCAATAAAAATGCCAAAAAAGTAGCAACAGGACGATTAAATACCTCTGAGTAACTGGCAGACCCAGGAGATCGGTCAATGTAAGCACTCCACTGGTGGTCCTTAAATACAGGATCCTTATAGCATATCTCAGTGCATTCTTCCAAGCCTTGCGACTCAATGACAGCAACAATTTATATTGATGAACGACATAAAAAAATTGACAGGCAACAGATTTCCATGGTCTTAAAAGTATACACCAACAAACAAGTTATTCTATAAGGAATTCCTCACTAAAAACAAATTAATCACTGGTAAAAATTACAACGTATATAGCAAGGTAAATAATAAACTCCATGACCAGATATTAGTCTAGCAAAAATACAGTCAAACAGAAAAATCAGCAAAATGTCCACCAAATGTCAATATTTACCACAAGTCATATAAACGTGATATCAGCCCTCGTATAGATACTCTCCCCCAACCAACAGTGCTGGTCAGGGTTTTACAAGAGAGCTTCTGGCCCGTATAATCTACTGTTTGGAGGGGCATTCAACACTAGTGTCCCTATTGCTTGAATACATTATAAAATCAAAGTGGAAGCAGAAAAAAAATCAGTTGGACCAGTAATTTTCAGCCTAGAAAGAATGTTGCTGGAAATATCTATAGCAAGTTTTAGCATTCAACCCAAATTTACCCTGTGCCCCAGAATTTCAATGAACCTCAACAAGCTAATCAATTGAACGCACAAGTGTGATAGCATGTACACTTGCTAGAAAATAGATTAGATCACACAAAACCACAAGAAATGCATGCTCTAAATTACAAGTAATAAAGCAGGAAAATTACATCTAGATGAAACTTATAGAATATAGTGAAGTGAAAGAGTGAAACAAGAAGAGAGAGAGAAAATACTACTCACATTCCTCCCAGGCCTCCCCATCTGCATCACACCCCTTTTTGCAAAATACCCGCCCTACATTGAAACCATTGAGATTATGCAGAAGCAGAAAATGTATTATCAGCCTACTCAAATTCAGACATAAACGAAACTAATATTATAATCCCCCTGACTTCTATTATAACGACATCATCTAAGTAACAGATTCCAAAGGATCCCACGTGAAACTAAAAACTTCGTTCGTAAGTAAACACTATTCCCTGCCCAAGTCAACTAGATGAATATCCTCACAGGACGCCGAAATCCATATCAAAAATCCAATTCATTAAACCTCAAATTCCCAATAAGTAACATAGGGTTAAAGTATATTCTCCGTCAATCAATTACTACAGCAAATGCGGGCACTCCCATCAACAGATTCATCCAAAATACTCTTTCCTGGCAAAATCATGTGTAACAAGAACAACTAATAACCCAGTCAGACGCGTGGAATTCAACATTTCGAGTTATAGAGAGCGAACATACACGACGTGAGTTTCTAGCAATACATCAAGAGATATCAAAGCAAATTGCGCACATCTTAGGACATGAGGGTAATGAAATAACCGAAGAATTGCGTAAAAAGTATAGCGAAATAGAGAAAATGGTGTAAAAATGGAAGATGGAGAAGGATGTACAAGGAATCTGGGTGAGGGCTGCGTATTTCTGCGTGCATTGGTTTCCACAAGGAGACGCCCATTGTTGCGGTATCATCATATAATACACAGCCTCCTTCAAAGTTCAAATCTTCACCGCTCTCTGCCGATTGTTTTCTTCTTGTAATGTTGAGGAGAAGCCCGAAAGGAATGAAATTGCGAATGCTCGCATTCTCTGAGTTTTCTTTTTCCTTATTATGATCCTTCGGTAAATTGTTGATTTAATCTCAATTACAGATTTAGATTGATTAGGCCTAAAATTTAGAGTTTGATTAGGCCTAAAAATTTGTTATCCGCCTATTAAACATGCATTTGAAAATTTAATGACTTATTGTTTATGAATATATTAAATATTTTTTAAAGTCTAGGACTAAATATTAAAAAACGAATAAAAAAATTTGTTAAAATATTATTTTAGTCTCTGTATTTTAAAATTGTTCAATTTTAGCTGATATTATTTTAAATGTCCAGTTTTAGTTAATGTTTATTGAATCTTAAATTTAGTCCCTCAAAGTAATTTTTATCAAATTTGATTAAATAACAATAATAATTTTCATGAAAAAAACATAATATATTTCAAGATTCATAGTGAAAATGCTAATTAAAAAATATAAAGTAATGGAAAACCCCACAATTAATATTATTTAAGATTTATTGAAAATACATTAACTAAAGTTAGTCATTTAAAAATATATGGACTAAAATTGAACAAGTTTTAAAATACAGTGACCAAAATTACATTATAAAGAAATTATACTATATATAATATTGAAAAATTTGAAAAATTTGCCTCTAAAGTATGTTAGTGGTAACAATTACACTCCTAAACTTTTCATAGTAAAAATTAAACCCTCAAACTTTAAAGATTGTACTCTTAAATTTTCATGTATATAATTGTACTATTAACCTATATGTAAAAACCAAATCTTTGTCTGGTCTCATGAATGTGAAAGTTGAATCTATTATACTACCCCAACTATTTTATTAACCATGATTACATTTCAACCACTTAAACAGCACTTTGGGAGTTGTTTGAGGGCCTTGATATAATAGGTTTAGATTGTAATATAATTTAAAACTCATGTTTGAACTGAACATTTTGGGTCAGATTTGTAAAATATTAAACTCATTCGGGACAACTCTTATATATTCTTATTGTATTACAAATCTCTCCTACTAGATCCTCCAACACGAGATTGATTCATTTATTGACTGTGTTTAATTATTAATCTAAATTTTGATTTAACAATTTTTTCACAATGTAGTTAACAAATTTTAATGACTTAATATAGTTATTTTCATGCTAATTTGATCCATTTATCGGATAAGTATTTTATAAAACATTTAAAACTATAGTTTTTAATAAAGCTTGTGATTTATTAGATAATGTGTTGTTTCATGAGCTTGGAAGTAATTTCGACCTCTTTGGTCTCTTTGACCGATTAATTACTTGTTCACATATAAGTATACAACTTGAAGTTTAATTACTTACTTTGTTTTAAATGTAAGTTTGAAAAAAAAAAATCATCGGTAATTGTTAAGCTTTAAATGCTATTTATTTTAAACTTACAGAAAAAGTTAGATTCCAATAAGTTAACCATCTCGTAGAAAACTTTTTTCGTAAGGTTGACTTTAACTTTGGTAAAATTATATTTTATATTTTATTATTTAAAAAAAAAAAAAAGTCACAAGAAGTCTTGGCTACAATTAAATTCATATAAGGGTTAATTTACCACTATTTTTTGTCAGAAAATTCTTACGATAAATTTTCCATTTTTTTCTCATTTTCTTTCCATTTTCTTTTTGTAAGATTTTTTTTTTTTTTTTAATTGCAAGTAAGTGTTGATTTGCCCAGATTTCCCCTGAATATTCTTAACAAATTATATTAAACTTAAAGTTGATTTAATAAATATATTTTTATTACAAATTAGATTAAATAATTTAAAAAAACTTTAACCTACCGTAACTTTTCCCGATCATCATAAATTGGAAAATCTTCCGCAAGCTTCTTCCGGAAAAATTTACAATAGTTTTTTTTTTTTTTTTTTTTTTCTCTCCTCCCCCATACCTTTTTTTTTTTTTTTTTTTTTTTTTTTACCTCCTCCTCCAGTAACACTTAGTTTAGTATTTATAACCAATTTCAATTATAATTAAACTCAGGAATTCCCCCCCAAGGAAATAGTTTAAGTTTTGTTTTTTTTTTTTTTTTTTTTTTTTTATAAACAATTTTAATTTTTTTTTATTTTTTAAATTTCCCCCCAAAAAAAAAATTTAAATTTTTTTTTTTTTTTTTTTTTTTTTTAATTTGTTTATTTTAATATTATTAGTCTTTGAGTTCGAGAAAAATATCTCAGGAATTTTCGTAATAATTGAGAAATTTTCATTTTACAATCATGACAATAAATTTTACGTAATAATCTTTTGCGAAAAATTTAAATTACAGAAAATTCTAATGAAACTTTTATCTGTCAAATTCGTTCATTTAAAAATAATAAATCTACCACAAATATTAGTTGAAACTTTTAAAAAAAAAGAAATACATATAGACAAAACAAAACAAAAAACTAAGTTTAAGTTTTAAATTGGAGTTGGGCATGAAAATTATGATTGGTAAAGGTGAAATTGGAGACACTTTAATAAGGAAGGACAAAATGATATTTTTCATTACGTGAACCTCCATTTAAAATCTCAAAAAATAAGAAATGGTTAGAAAAATAAATTCTTAAAAAGAAGTTAGTTTTGTCTAATAAAAAATCTTTTAAATTATAAAATTATTTATAAATATAAAAAAAAATTAACTGTTTCTATGTGATAGAGGATAATCTATGAGAATAAAACTTGTGCGGTTTATGATAATAGAATTTTTTTAATATTTATAAATAATTTAAGTCATTTTATTATATATAAAAATCATGATTACAATAGCTATTTCTCAATATTATTGTCCAACAATATACCAATTATCGTCCACATTACCACAATAACCAAAATTAATTTATTTTCATGCCCCAAATGAAAAAGAATCCCCTCTCACACAATACACTTGTTTTAGTTTTAGCTTGCTTTGGTAGACGTGGAATTTACTCGTGGGAAGAATCAAATCAAAACTTCGCCTCGAAGCGATCCCATCGAGGCGCCAAAAAGCACTTCGATTATCCTCTTGTTCCAATCATTTTGATTGCTTTTGTTTATCCAACTGGGTTCCAGCGTCCACTCAATCCTCAGTATTTTCTCATTGCCGCTGCCGGTGACATCACTTCACCCAACTCCGACCAAGCACACCCAGGTTAGTTCTTTTCGAACATCCTTTTATGATTCTTTTGGCAATGGAGTCATTCCCCCCCACCCACGATATTTTTTTGTTTTTGAGTTTATTTCATTTTCCTTCCGATGAATGTGGGCTTTTGTTTGAAGCTCGAGTTCTTCCCAGATTGAAATTTGCACATATTTGTTTGTGATTTTCAGTTCTATCTTCGTTAACTTCCGCATTTTGATCGGGGATCGTTTCTTGTTCGACATTTTGATTCTAATGGACGTGTATTTCTATTGTGTTATTTGGTTCCCAGTATTTTCCTTTTCTGTTTATTTCACTTTCTTTCGGATCTTTATTTGGTTTTCATCTGGGTGTGAGCTTGTATGGTCTTCACAACATAAGTAAGTGTGAATGTATATAGGGAATGAAAGAGCGAAATCAAGTATTGTCACTCAGATAATTTATGGATATACGCAGACGAGCTGGTAATTTCTTCCATGAGATGCTCCGACTTTAAAGAATACAGGCTTCAGTGGGACATTGGATTAAACAAGGCGACGGTTGTAGTGAAAAATGCTGTCGGATTGATACAATGGAGACGCATTCTTAGAGTCATAGCATATTCTCCACTCACTTAATGACATAGAAAACTAAAAGATTTTACATGTACAATCATCCAATAGTTTTTTTTTAATTTTTCTGTCCCTTGTATAGGCTATAACTTATTTTCTTTGTTTCTGGCAGTTATGTTACTGGTTTATGCATGAATCTACGAAGTCCATTACCTTTACCATTTTAACCCTTTATTTGGGATGTGTTAGTTAACCACCCGCCTTTATTTAATATTTCTAATATCTTTATGATTTTACTGGTTTCCATCATGGTTAGCCCCGGACATAATGGAAATAATTTCACATTTCAGTTTTAATTTTTAGTGTAAGTTGCTCAGTGTAGAAATGTACTTGATCTTTGCTTTACTACTTTCCATGATTTGAAAAGAATGGCAGGGAAGGAAACACATGGAGCGAATGCATCAAAATGTGCTGAGGAGGATGTCGTGCTAAAGTCTTTGATAAATGCTTTTGGTTCTGCATTTTCACTTCAGGAAATAGCTTCTGCTTATTTTGAGGCAGGCTATAAGGCAGACTTGGCGGGTGAAATCCTATTTCAAATGCAGGGAAGCACCTCTAGCTCTGCATCGAATGGCGAGGTTGGAAATGGAGATAATTTGGGCAAGGGTAAAGTGTCTGAGAAGTCATATCAGGTCAAAGGGAACCTGAAAACTGCAAAGTTAAAGGTTCAGCCTTTCTCAACAGGCACAGTTTCCAACATTATCGGTAAAGAATATGCTTGTTCCAAGCCATCAGCAAATAAGTTTACCAAGGTATATAAACCGGTGAAGGTGGGGGTAAAGGTTTTGCATGAATCTTCAAGTGAAGGAGATTGTTCAAGTTTACCCAGTGACTTCCACCTGCATCATGATATGGAAGATTTTCTCTTCAAAATGCTTGGGGACGGGTTCAGGTTGAAAAGGGAAGTGATCCGAGAAGTTCTTGGTAGGCTGTTACCTTTATCTTTACGAGTTATCTGCAATCTTACCTCTTTAGTATGAACTCATTGGAAATAACTAGATATCTTATGTATGTCTTGAAGAGATTGCCCCATACTGATTGCTTTTATGTTATTGAGGAATTTATTATGTTGATGTAATCATGATCTGGATCTAGTAGATGAAAATTGCAGAATGGGTTTAACCTTACTAGTATTATGTACCCAAAGACCATAGAAGTTTAATTGTGCATGAAGACTGTTAGAATGAATAGCTGCCTTTAGAATCATGTTAGAAGTTAGTGGGTCAGAACTCTACAATGATTATCCTAGTTATGTCATATATTTATCCTAGTGTAAGATAATCTTTTGGCCTTGGTTAGTTAGCACCGTAAACATAAAGCAATGAACCAACAGAAGACCCGAAATTTCTGTTCTTGTAGTAGTCATTTCAGTGCTATAACTAATTTCTGCCTTTCTGAGGAACATAAGCTTCAAGCCAACATTATCAGTCGCAACTAATGTTAAATTATATAAGTAATAACTCCACTGACTTTCAACCTACCAAAAACTTTCTATCATACTAGGACTCCAATTTCACTCTATTCCTCAATTCTTGGATTACGTAAGTGATTGAGATGAAATTAGGTTTTTATTACTTCAAACAGAAATTACAGAAATTCCTCAGTGAATTATGGTTCTATCATATCATAGTAAAGTAACTGTTTAAATATTATCTAAGTTTCTTATCAACTCATTCCATCTCCATATTTTAGGATTTTGTTAGTCTCTGTAACCTTCTGCTTAATACCCAAGATATATTTATAAGGCCTGATGGTTTGAGATACGTGTATAAAAGCTAATTCTGCATGTCATGTTATGCTTTCAGTATTTGTCCCAGCCAGCCTTACAAAGGAAAGTTGTTGCAGCCTGGGCAACTTGATCTGGAAAAAGAAAATTGTTTCAGTATATATAAGCCTTAGAAGAGAGTTTAAAATAAAAAAAATAGCATCATTAATATAAAAATTGCAATCTATTGCAATGAAATTTTCTATTTGTTGTGTTGTTTGTTACTAGTATAAGTATGGATACTGGCTTCTTATTGAAATGCTTACTATTGATTAAGATATTACCAGTTAATAGGATTTGTATTATTACTGCAGGCAGTTGTGGATATGACATGAAAAAGGTATGCAAAATGCCAGTTTTATTGGCTTTTCCAGTCTCTGGTGGTTTTCGAGAATTGCAGTCCTGAATGGAGTTCATATTCTCTTTATGGCCTTCAGCAGTTTTCTGATAACTCCTGCTCTCCCTGACTGGGATATGTCATGACCTATTGAAATTTATTTCCCACCCCTATTTCTTATTGAGTTAACATCCATGTTGCAGATGCACCTTTTGTTATAGGCTTCAGCAGTTGTTTTTTCTCTAAAAAAAAAGTTACTTTTTATAACTCTCTCAAATTTGATGTGCCGCGACTTCTTGAAATTTATTGCTCACCTTTATTACTTATTTAGTCAAAATCCGGGAAATATTCCAGAATTAATCCAAGAAATTGAACAAATTAATGAACTGATTGAAATGCTGCATGCCTGACGCTGGTACGGTGTTGGGGTGGTCAGTAAAACATAGGTATCAAATGGCCTTACATTGCAGCTTAGGCTGTGAATATCTACGATGGGGGCGTGAGATCTTAACTTTAGAAACATTGAAGTTCATAATTTCCATATGCTCGTTGTTCGATTTATAATGACATTTTAGATAATGTCTTCGGTAGAAAAGCACATGCTAGTGCTGCCACATACCTCCATGTTTTGAAGACACTTGCCTCCTTGCCTTGCATTTAGTTTTGTGTGACGATTTTTAATCATTGTGTGAAAGTTATTTATTTTCTCTGTTTCTCACTTAAAAAAAAAAAAAATTTTTTTTGCAAGCTACGTGATGATTCAATCATCTTGCGTCTTCCATAAAATATCTACTCTCTAACATCATGAGTAGACATGCGTGTTACGTTTTGCTTGTCTATTTCTTAGCAAGAGATTTTACCATAAAGACGTTACCAACTTATCATTAAGTACATGCTAGTGCTGCCACATACCTCCATGTTTTGAAGACACTTGCCTCCTTGCCTTGCATTTAGTTTTGTGTGACGATTTTTAATCATTGTGTGAAAGTTATTTATTTTCTCTGTTTCTCACTTAAAAAAAAAAAAAAATTTTTTTTTGCAAGCTACGTGATGATTCAATCATCTTGCATCTTCCATAAAATATCTACTCTCTAACATCATGAGCAGATATGCGTATTACGTTTTGCTTGTCTATTTCTTAGCAAGAGATTTTACCATAAAGACGTTACCAACTTATCCTTAAGTAAGACTTCTCAAGAATATCCTTTTGAGCTTTCAGAGCATGGAGAGTTTGCTTAAACGGTCAACAAGAACAGTGGATGAAAGACTTGGTTCGGGTAATAAGTCCACTGACATGGTTAGTATGCTCGAGTACTTGATTTCACGAAGCACATAGTTTGAATAGTCGTTATACTTATGAAACTATTGTAGTTTTGGTTAGAGTTATGGTGAAAGTTCCTATTATAACTTATAAGTTGAATCGTTGTGTGAATATAGAACTATCTTTTTACTTTGCGAGGTATAAGTTATGTTGTGTCAGTTTCCTTCAGTTTTGAATACTTTTGTGTGCCATTAAAGTCTCCAGAGTTCCCTTTCCTCCCACAATCAGCGTTTTCAAAGTTGAGCTTGGTGGATCTCTAATTCGCTTGTGGTGATAGGTGAGGCAGGACTCGGTTGTCTATGGCAAGCACCTTTACTCAGGCAAACTGCCTAGGTCATGTCACCATTTTGATCAACTTTCGGTTTGCTTACCGAAGAAAACCGGACCTTTCACATCTTTTTAGTACTTCTGGTTATAACTTTAATTATTATTATTATTTTATTATTTCTTTTAAGAAATAGTATTCCCTTGAAAATATGTAGCAAAGTAATATATGAAATAAGACCTTATATATTGCTTATCCAAAAAGAAAAAGATCTTTATGCCCAATTTTTTGTTCTAATGTTAAATAATGACATGCATTATATATATGTATGGGTGTATCTAGGTATATGCATGAAGTATATACTTGATGTGTGTGTATATGTATATATTTTATAGAATATACTTGACGTATATAATTATATATAATAAGTACCTCGTTGCCAACCTGAGAATAGTTCAACTAATTAAGGCAAATACTCTTGATCAAGCGGTCAAATGTTTGAATTCTCCCTCCCCACATTTTTGAGCTCCCCAACAAAGAAAGAAAAGCACCTCACTTCACTTGGACTATGTTTTTTATGTGCCCCTCACCTCCAATCCAACAGACGAGAAACTTGTTGTCTTGGAGTGCATCACTTCGGAAACATTGTGCACAATTTCAGACGTAGTATTGTTTTTTTAATTTGGTACATCTTTTCTATCCTCAATAATACAAGTCAGTGGCTGTAAGTTAAGTGTAGATGTAAAGGCTTTGATGGGTAGGACTTACTTTCAGATTTTTTTTCATAAATTCACGGGAAATAAAGTTCTGTTGTACTTTGGAATATGTGTTTTCTTTCTTACCCGAGTGATTTCCTTTTGCAGACTGCAGCTTCTTGTTCAAGATCAGATTTAATTTCATGTCAGAGAAGTAAGGCAGACAACCATTATTCTGGAGGGTAAATATTTTTCCTTAGTCTGTTCCCTTATTAGTCTGGAGGGTAAATATCTTTCCAATTTCATTCTGGTAGCTTGGATGTCATTGTAAAAAGTAGAAAGACAACAACAACCATTGTTTTTTGTATTCTTTTAGATCAAATATTATGTTCGGGATTTTCCTTGATGTTCTAGTAATCTATTCAAGACTTCTTAATGTACAACGTTAACTTGTTATTCGTTCCTGAAATTAATGTTTATTTCTGGTCATCTAGGAATGGAAATATTGCCTCAAGCAAAAAAGTCTTGGAGTTGACTAACCTGGACAAAACCAGAAGTGATCTTCAAAAGGAGGTTTTGACTGCATTATTTAATGCTTCTGAGGAACCAGAAGAGGAGTCACCAAGAAGAACAGTACCAAGGAGGAAGCAGTTTGGAGCATATGGACGATTGGCGAGTGAACCGTTCAAAGATATGGATGCAGAGTGTGAGAAGCATGTGGAGTACAAGGAGCAAACTGATTTGGATGGTAACATCGGAATTATCTTCTTTAACATCTATTTATAGGGTCTTAGAAGCTTGAAGATCGGCTGTGAATTCTGATGAAAATAGATTAGTAATGTCAATTTTCTTACTTTCTGAACTGTTAGTATTTAATATCTTATTATTCAAAATTTTAAATGATTAAAGTTTCTTTCTAACGGTATCATTGATTTAAGTAAATTGGTAATTTACGAGTATTTTAGTTTTTTAACAGATTTCTTTCGGGATTGTCACATCATATCATATAAGTAATCATGTATCATATCTTAAAGAAATCAGAAAGCTTCATGGATTGCATCATTTAGCCTAACAAACGGGTAAATAAAGTAGATTGGTGGTGCATGTATTATTGAAATGTTCTAAGGGCAAGTGCTCCTACTCTGCACAGTTCAAGAAGTACTGAATAGTCCTGTTATGTAAGACCCGTCAAAAGAGTATGCTAGGAATGTAATTGATACTAGTTTGAGTTCATTTCTATATGTTTTAATTAGGCCATTACAATATTCTTGATCCACCAGTACTCTACAAATTGCAGTTGAGGTTGAGGATGAAGAAAATAGCTACCAAGTTCTTCGTAAAGCTGTTAGGGAGTACCGGGGCACAATGAAGGAATATTATGCAGCGGTAGGTGGACTTTGTGCTTTGTTTTGACTTTTCCACACTTGTTGTAATCTGCCACAAACTGATTTTTCCTGCATCGTTCGAATCACTTCTAAGATGAGAAAATTAATTTGTTAGGCCATAGATGCATTTGCTAAAGGGGATTCTGTTCGAGCAGCCAAACTCATAGATGAGGTAATGAGGGTAGTGTTTATTGTCTTATGTTTCAATTTGTTCTTGTTTTTGTTTTCATTGAAGTAAGAAACAAAACTATTTCATTGAAGTAAGAAAAAAAACTATTTCATTGAAGTGATGAGATGGCAAAAAGAAATTACCTCCAAAGACCCCAAGGACAATGGATTATAGAGAATTCTTCCCATTCATAGCTGTACAAGTACAAGAAACTGTATATTAGAAACAAAAGCCATTTCATAGAAGAGGTGACATCGCAAAAAGAAAGGTTAGGAAGAAATTACCTCCAAACACTCCTAGGCCAAATGATTATAGAGAATCTTTCCCAATTGTAGCTGTATAAAAATTCGTATAGTAGAAAAGAAAAGATGAGGAAACGCGAAGAAGAAGCAAAACATATCATGTCTCAGATGAGAATGAGATACCTTCCCAACGTCATTCTATATCCAGGAAGAATTTTTATTCCTTTCCAACTAAACTTCTCAAAGAAGAGCCTGTTTCTCTGGGTAATCTTATCTTAGCAAGCATGTTATTGAGATTAGAGACACTATTCAACATGATATAGTTGGCAGTTATAACAACAAACTAAAACATGTTTGGACGTTTGAAATCTCAAACAATCTGTGCCGAAGAGATGGGGTGTGTTTTGGTGGAGTTTAACCAATTATCTGATCCAGTGTTTGTTTACCGCTCATTGCACAAATTAAATGAAGCTACAAGTATGCCACAGTTTCCTTGGATGAATAAGATATACTATTTTTTTCAACTTGGGAAATGAAAGTCCATTATTTTTATATACAAAATGTTACCATAACCTCGTAGACTGGGGTGCAAACTCATGTTCCTATGATGTGCACGAGGTAGGGGCACTTTTTTCATAAAAAAGCTCAAGAAGCAGATGAGCAATCAAACCAGTTAATTTTTGAACCCAGGTCAGTGGTTATGGTCTCTACAAGTATGCTTTTCCAATCTACAGTGTTAAAACGTTTGCAATTCAATTTCAGGCTCACTTTTTCTGTTTTGTTAATAAGTAGAAATGCAGATACTGAAGATGATGAAATATTGCTTGATTTGCATGACCTTGGTGGCAAGGAGGCAGTGAGCGTTTTAAAGTCTCAAATTTCTTCACTTTCCGGAATCCCATGTGAGTTTCCTTTTCTTTTCCTCCTTCATTTATTTATTTCCAGTCCACAATTGCATTTTTTAGTTGTCCATATCATATGTGATACAAGTCCCTTTTGTTTGCTGATCAGCAATTAAACATCTTAAAGTAATCATGGAGGCAGATGATAAAGATACCTCAAAGCGGTCTTGTAGACGTTTGGTAAGGAACTTAACCTGAAAACATTTCCTTGTGGTTCATTCTTGTTTTTTTTCTTGCTTCTCAGTTTTTGGTCAAGGAGGGGATGGGATGAGACATGAGAGTGATGTTGGAACTTACAGGTGGTGGAAGTAAAAAAAAGAAAAGAAAAAGAAAAAAGAAAAAAGTTATATTCAACTAGGTGCAGTGCAATGGTGCTAGACTCTGCCAGCGGGCTTCAATAGTTGCTCTCTGCTCGACATATTACATAGATTAGTAGAAACTATAGTTCAACTAGTTAAGATATATACCTTCGATCTAAAAGTTAGAGATTCAAATTTCTATTCCATGTTATTGAATTCAAAAGAGGGTGTAACTTAACCCATGTTACTTGTAGGTTATCTATAGTCATCGTTCACCGAGTCATACTCATACTTCGCCTCATTTGCATGCATGCATGAACTTACATAAAAGCTTGAGTACTTGTCAAATGATAGTATTGGTACATGATATTGCTAACATTTGATGCATACTTTTACAATCTGGTTACATTATGAACTTCTATCTGAACTCTAGTGTTGTGATTTATTGTTGTTGTCCTTTTATGAGAAAGGTTATGAAGCTATTGGAGAAAGAGTTGATCGAGTGGACCGAGGAAGAAAATGGCGGTTCCATTCTGATTCGCTTGGATACTATTGATAGAAAACGATTAAGTTTCGTCAAAATAATGCATTGAGAACAAATGGGCAACAAAAAGGAAAGAAAAAAAAATTATAGAACTCAAAACAAGAAATCGCTTGAAGGTAAAATTACAATGCATCATGGGAGAACTATTACATTTGTGTTTATTTGAATCTACATCAGTTCTGGTGTATGGAGCTCGAGATTTGAGGGCCACATCCTTGGGGATAAACCTTGAAGAAAATGAAGTTTGCCTTTTTCTGAAATCGCTTAATGCAACTAATTTTTGTAAACTGTAAAGTCGTGCATCTTTGAGATAGCTTTTAGGTTATATTTTATTAAAGTTAGTAATATTTTTGAAAAACACACCAAGCAAGTCCAAACTCTCCCTATTATATAGTGCATTTATTATTTTTTCTTCTTTTAAATTAAAGTTTGTCATGCGATGATGAATTAAAAAAGAGTATTGAATGTACTTTAAACTGGACTACTTGGTTGGGGGTAATCTTATCCAAATATGTTATTTGGATATGATTTAATCTATAAATGTTGTTTTTTTAGTATAGTAGAGTCGAGAATTTGAATGACATTTTGGTTGCTAAAATATTTGTAGGTTAATTGAGATAAATCATTAATTATATTCTGATTATTTTACTTCATCAAAATTATAAAATTCCCTTATTTTTGTTTCACCTACCTAATCCACTTTCTTATGTAACATTATGTTATATCAATTTGTCATCATCATTTAATAATTTATTCATCACATCAATATTTTGGTAACATGTTAATAATCAGATTCTATTAGATTTAATTAAAATTCCAGGCAAGTATAAGTTCTTAATTAAAACATTTAAACGCTTAAAAATTGAATAAGAACAATTATTAGAAGTATAGACCAAAATTATCATTTAACCAACTTTAGTATTCATTAAATTTTTGGTTAAATTAAAATTATAGTCCATGAATTTTCCTTGGAACTTTAAAATGTGTAATAAAATTTAAAATTTTAATTTATATTTAATAAGCTATTGAACTTTTAATTTTGTATTTAGAAGGACCTTTGACTTATTTAAGAATTTTTTAATTTTTGAATTTTTTGATATGCAAATAGATTCGTTAATTAAAAAAATGTTATGTCATTACCTATTATACATAAATAATAGAAAATTTTGAAGTTTGACTACAAATTGGCAAATTGAAAGTCCCATAGAATTAAGGTTTTTCAAAAGTTGAAAGACATAAATTCGTAATTTAAACTAATTTCATTCAGTTATCTACAAATATTCGAATATGTTTTTTTTTTTTTTTGCTCACTCACGTGTTATTTAATTTCCAGCCTCCAAAGTATTCTTTTTGGCTTCATGGCTTTCGTTTTACGCTATCATTTTTCTAGCGTCATCTATGAGTCCTTTCCATTTGACCAAAAGACAAGCCGAGTTCATTAGCCGGCGGCTTTAAGCCGCCACCTGTTCCACAAAGTATACGTGGCATTTTATCAGTCGAGAAAATGACGTCATCTTACATTTCTTTCTAGTTTTGGAAAAATAATCCCAATATTTTTCAAATAACTTCGACACCATTTTGGAGCCCTAATTTAAGAAATTTCTCTTCAAGAAAATATTAATTAAAAGGAGAATTAACATCGTCTTCTAGGTTTTTCGCGATTGAATTTCAGAGTGAAGTTTCGATCAATCCTCTCTCTGTGAGCTGCGGGTCAGGAAGAACAATGGGTGGTTCCGTTAAGGACGTGCAATCTAAGGCGGAGCTTGACGGACTGCTTCGGAGTGATGCTCTGGTTATCCTCCATTTCTGGGCTTCATGGTGTGAAGCTTCCAAGCACATGGACCAGGTCTTTTCACATCTTGCTACCGATTTTCCTCAGGCTCATTTCTTAAGGGTGGGTCTCTATCTCTTTTTAGTAGTTAATTCCGGTGATCTTTATCTGCCTGTGAACTTCTGTTACTTCGATTGTTTATCTTATTAGTTGTTCATCGAGATTATAGGTTGAAGCTGAAGAGCAACCCGAAATATCGGAGGCTTACTCGGTTGCTGCTGTGCCTTATCTTGTCTTTATCAAGGTCGGTTGGAGTATTCTGTTACAGTTTTCTTTGTAATTCTAGTTTCCAAGTTGGTTTGGTAGATTATAGAATCGTATTACGTTTTTGACTTGACAAGAATAGTTTCCAACGGATGCTCGAACCAATAATACTCTGGAGAGATGGTAATGGTTTGACGTTTTGGCTGTCTGGTCTTTGAACTTGACATTGCAATTTTCCTGGTTCCTTTCGATGATAATGAAATTGTATTACGGGGTTGACTTGTAAACGAGTAGTTTCCAACCTATTGTCGGTCCAATTGTATTTACTGAAGGGATGGTAGTTGTTTTACGTTTTTTTGTATTGATCTTTGAACTTGGCATTGTAACTTTCCTGGCTCACTAATCTATTTTTTTTTTATTTTTTTATTTTTTTTTATAAAAAAAAACCAGGCTTTCTTCTTTGATTTCTTTTAAAGCAAGAAATTAACTTTAAATTCACTGGAAAATTTGTATCTCTTTTTTGAGAAGTTAAAAATAAACCAACTTCATCATGTTTGACTAGAAATGTAATCAACGGGAAGAAAAGTAAAACAAGAACAGCTGAGGACTGAGGATATATGGTAGTAATGGACTTCAAAATAGTTGATCAGTAATTCTTACATGGTGAATCTTTGTGCTTTTCAGAATTTCTTTTAACATTTCTTTTCACTTTTCCTGTTCCATGCTCATCTTTTCTTTGCAACGACTTTGAGTGCATTGTAGTAAGTGTAGGTTAAGGATACTAGTCATGTTTCCATCTTAATCACCAAGCAAGTTAGAGATCCTTGGAACGTGTGGGCTTAATGTCTCTCATGGTCGACAAAGCTAATTGCATTATAGTTAATTTCATATTTCAGGATGGCAAGACTGTTGATACCTTAGAGGGGGCTGATCCATCTAGCTTGGCTAATAAAGTTGCTAAAGCTTCAGGTGCAATTAGTGCTGGAGAACCAGCAGCTCCAGCTAGCCTTGGGATTGCTGCAGGAGCCGCTATTCTTGAAACAGTGAGAGAGTTGGCTAGGGACAATGGTTCTGTTACTGAAAGCAAGGTGCAACCTGGACTGAGCAGTGCTTTGGAGAAGAAAATTCAGCAGCTTATTGACTCTAATCCAATCATGTTATTCATGAAAGGAAGCCCTGAAGAACCAAGATGTGGGTTTAGTAAAAAAGTTGTTGACATTTTGAAGGAAGAAAATGTGAAATTTGGAAGTTTTGATATCTTATCAGACAATGAGATTCGTGAGGGATTGAAGAAGTTCTCTAACTGGCCAACATTTCCGCAGCTCTATTGCAAAGGGGAGCTACTAGGTGGGTCTGACATAGCCATAGCAATGCACGAGAGTGGTGAATTAAAGGAAGTCTTCAGAGATCATGGCATTGAAAGCAGAGTTTCTGATGAGGTAAAGGTAAAGACTGCCAAGCCTGATAGGAAAGGTGGCATCTCAGAAAACTCAGGCTTAAGTGAAGCTCTAGCCTCCCGTCTTAAAATGCTAATTAATTCAAGTCCAGTTATGCTGTTTATGAAAGGAAAACCTGATGAACCCAAATGCGGATTCAGTTACAAGGTTGTAGAAATCCTTCGTGAAGAAAATATAGACTTTGAGAGTTTTGATGTCCTTTCTGATGATGAAGTCCGCCAGGGGCTCAAAGATTATTCAAACTGGTCCAGTTACCCCCAAGTGTATATCAAGGGTGAACTGATTGGTGGATCAGATATTCTATTGCAGATGCAGAGAAGTGGAGAACTTAAGAAGGTTTTAGAAAATAAAGGAATCAAGAAAGACACCATTGAAGATCGTCTAAAAAAATTGACCTCTTCTTCCCCAGTTATGCTCTTTATGAAGGGTACACCAGATGCTCCAAGATGTGGTTTCAGCTCCAAAGTTGTTAATGCCCTCAAGGAAGAGGGTATTGATTTTGGGTCATTTGATATCTTAACCGACGATGAAGTGAGGCAGGGATTAAAAGTTTACTCCAACTGGCCGACCTTTCCCCAGCTTTATTACAAGGGCGAGCTTATAGGAGGATGTGATATTGTGCTGGAGCTAAAAAATAATGGAGAATTGAAAGCTACTCTATCCGAATAGTATTAACATGAGCTGCTTTGGGTGTGTCCACATTCAACTGTCCCACTCGCACCTACATCAATCTGTTGACATTATACATCTTCTAAACTTTGCTTTTATAGTTCTGATTGATCTCTGACCCGTCAATGCGGTCTTTTCTACTGCATGTAAAAGCAAGGGTTTACCCTGGTGACTGATGAGTTTAAGTTATATCGTGTGTGTTGTTACCCGTTACTGTCAACTATGTTCATTTTTCAAGTTTCTTTAGTTGGGTTTTCAATGATGAGAAAACTTGCATTCATTCTAAAAATTGGGATTATTATATTTCCGCTTGAGTACTTGGTCTGAAACATCTTTGACTTCATTCATAGTATCTGCAAATGAGTGTAATTGATAGGATTTGGAGGACAGGTTAAGATTCATAACTTGTGCTTGGGGAGAGGGTTCGTTTGAAACTTTAGGCCTTTTGAAGAGAAGCTGGTGAAAAGAATGAAGGTGAGACTTGAGAGGGTAGGCCAATGATTCTCTCTCTCGTTCTGTGAAAGAAAAATCAAGGGGGTAGGTGTTATGGAGAAAGAAATGGCGCTCGCCAGTTCTCTTTTTTCATTTTCAAAGTCAAAATCTCTTACTTTATAGAAAAGGTAGCTAATTTTGTATTGCATTTTCGGACTTCTAAGATCAATAGGCCAATACAAACCAAATTCTCTAGGAAATCTTCTGGCAGCTTCTGGTTTTTTCAAAAATAATCACGTGTGATCTATTCCGATTTCCATATTTCATTAACCAAAGCCGTTGCTAAATATTTGCATTCATACCCTCCTTTGCTTTCTTTAAACTGAAAGTATTCTTTACTCTAATTCTTTGAACTTGCGTATTTCAAACTTTCTATTGGTTATTTGGTTAATTTTGCATTGGTTTGGTTTAAATAATACTTTGGTTCCTATATTTTTTTTTTATTTTGGTGTCTTTTGGTTTGTATACTTTCAAAATAAAATGTTCATTTTGGTCCTTGTACTTGCAACTTTGGTTTATTTTGGTCAATATACTTTCAAAATGTTTAGTTTGGTTCTTATATTTTAAAAAAATAACCATTTTGATTCTTTCATTTTTATTTTTACTTCATTTTTTAAGGGATTAAAAAAAACATTTTGAAACTACAAGAATTAAAATGAACCGAAGCTGAAAGTATAAGGACCAAACTTAACATTTTGAAATTATAGAAGCCAAAATGATCCAAAACCAAAAGTAATTTATGTATTTAGTTAGACTTTCATTAAACTAGTATAAAATAATCTGTTTAATTGTTCATATCTAACTCTTACAGAAAGCAAAGTATTGTTATAACTTCTTCAAAACTAACTGTGGACAGTGTTAACTCAACATGGAGCAAATGGATAACCCAAAAGAACTTTCTGATACTTTCACAACCAACTCATCTTTCCAACAATCAAAACTCTCCCTAAGCTATTTTTCAATGCACTGACCTAGACAGTCAAGCAATCTAATATGTAGTGCTTTGAATTTGGCTATTTGAGCCTGCAATTCCAGCTTCTGTCTTCTTAAGTTACTGTTCTCTTCCATTAGTAACAGATGGTCTCCATTCTCCTGATCAACCGCCATTGTTGCAGTTCCTTCATGAGAAGATCTTAGAAAAGCTGGAAACACACTCGGCTCACATTTCTTACGTACAATCTCCACCAGCAGATGCCTGTTTCCTCTCTGAAACTTCTCGTGCTTGAATTCCCACCTTTTTGACGACGTTTTCTTGAACCCCTGACACCAAAATATCAAGAATTAGATTGAAACCCGACCCAAAAAACGATGTTAAGAACATATATAACAGATCAAATATATCATAAACTATCAACTCAACCGTTTAAATTTAGTAGTAACTCAATATGGTATATGATGTATCTGTCCTCGTAACATCATTTCCTCCCCAATTATGATCATTACGTCATTCTTTCTTGTACTCCTTCCTAAATCCATAGGATTATAAGCATTCTAAATCAGGAAAATGGTCAATTGGATCCACTTCACAATGAATACCTCTTCTTCAAGATGTTTATGAGAATAGAAAATGATGGGGACATTCTCAAAAGGATAAAGAGAGAAAGAGAGAATTACATACATAAGTATTAAGCTGGCGAATGAAGCTAGAGAAGTTATTGTGCTTGAAATACTTAGGCAATAAAAGCTCAGAGAAATCAGCAGGAGACCAAACAATGAACCCACTTCCCTCTGCATTCCATGACACAATCCTACTGCCACCATCCTTTTCCTTTTCTTCTTCTTCTTCTTCTTCTTCTTGATCAGCTGCTTTGAAATGGAAGCTTCCAGCTGCTTCTTCTAACAGATCATAAGTCTTTGATAGAAAAGGAGCAGGGTTTCTGGTTCTTGAAGACTGCATAATTAATTGAATGCCAATTTTTAGACCCAAAATTTGTTCAAAGTTGAACAGCTTCTCTACTTATAACCCCTCCCTACCTGCAGCCATTTGATAGGAAGCTACCAGGTTCTATAAAGGTTGGCTGTTGCCTTTGGTCTTTATTTCTTTTGTCCTTTTTCCAATTCTCTCCCTTTTTCTTCAAGGTTGTTTGGTGATATAAGCTGGACCCATTGAAGTAAATATGTGGAAATAAAAAAACATGTTAAGAAAATAGTTATAAAATCAAAACTTTTTGCCTCTTCTAGTAATATCATAATATATCTAGACTAGAATATAAATCATTAGGGTTGAAAACACTCAAAACCTAAACTAGGTTCTTCAAATTGATCCATTATATTAATAGGTGTGCAACCCAAATGAATATGTTCCTACTCAAAAATTATATTTTTTATGAGTGATTCAAGATCTGCTGACTCGATATTAACCGAGCCAAGGTAGGAGATCTCTTCGATGATTTCAACTGATTTAGCGTACAACCCTAACACCTATGTTTAGATAGTTAGAGCTCTAAATACTAAATAGAACCACTCACTCTTCATGAAACTACCTTTTACGGAGTCCTGCATTATCGTGAGAGTGTGTCGAACCTAGTACGACATCAATACATTATCTATTGAGCAGATTACACCAACCCAATTCAATCTGCTACGCTAGATTCATGCACTAACAATTATTGTTTTTTATTTTTTATTTTTTATAATAAGCTGTTTAGAAAATTTGCTTAGTTCTATCCATGATGTATATTGTGTGTGTATGAGAGTGCAGTGAGAAAACTCGATTTTTATACGTATGCTAAAAAATGTTACAATGTTAGAGAGGAAAATGAAATTAAGATATGGTTTTTGGTATAAATAATTAAATAAAATGAAAAAAAGAAAAAAGAGAAGAATTTAGTTGTTTAGGGATATTATTTTCCATAATGCAATGTTGAAAAATAACATAAAAATTTCAAAAGAAGGGCCACGAACTCTGACCCACTTTTTCTTTTTATTCTTTGGCTTTGTATGTCTCCATCCCATGTGAGTGATTTCATTAATAATGATTTAATATGCCATTGACTAACTGATAAATCTTATATAATTAAAAAAAAAATTTTAAATTATATGTATATTTTTATTAATCCTAGAAAATTACGTTAATTTAAAACTAGCTCAACAATTACACACGTGATTCAAAAGTCAGTTTTTTCTTTTTTTCAGTGCTTTGGTGAAAATTAAGTTCTGTTTTTAAGATTAGAACTAATTAATTAGGTTGATAATTTGAATTCTTATGTAATGTGATTACAAAATAAAGAATATAGAGATGTAACACAAATTAATTCAATTAATGTTGATTTGTGGCATGGAGCCGGGGCGGTGGGAGAGAAGAATGAATATTGTATAAAAACATTAAACCAACTACCCACTTCAAGGTGGAAAAAGGGGAAGAGGATTTTAGGGATGTAATGGACGGCCATGATTCTCCTTAATATCTTGATCAGGTCAAAGGAAGGGTGAGGATGATGCATTACGCATAATTTAGTAAAAAAAAAATGTTCAATAATGATGGCTACAGGAATGAACCAGAGATTTGATTCATGTAATTGTCAATGTTGTTATTTTATTTTATTTTTTTATTTTAAATGTTGTTAGTGCTTCACTATTTATTTTTCTATCTAGCTATGTTGTGTGCCTTTTTTTCTCTCGAGTATTAAGAAATTTTTTGGATTAATGACTAGAAGGTCCAAAACTATATATATATTTTTTTATAATATATATATATATATATTCAAATAATTAGATGGATAAATAATAATTTTCTATTATTGAAAAATTAGCCTATTAAACAAAAATCAAAATCCACGTGATAAAACTCCAATTACAAAAAATTATAAAATTGCTCTCGAATTGTCCTATAGTCATTTTGTGGGGGGATCAAATTGAGATTAAAATCACTTTTAAAAATATATGTTTTTTCTAAAAAGTAGGTAATATAATATATAATAAGGCTGACACATAATACATCATTACTTTTGATGTTAATATTAAAGACCAGAATAAGACCAGTATTATCCACGTGATAAAGATAAAGGAAGAAGAGGTAAGGTTCAAAAGATCTTCATACCATTGAAGAATACGAAAAGATGCTCGAAAGTTTTAGAAGTGTAAAAATTCATATTATTACATTAAAAGTTTGAATATTATTAATCAACCTAAAAGATATAAATAGGCCCAACGAATACAAAGAAAAGGTACAATTCATAAATAAGAAAGTAAATACAAATATATCCTCAATACACCTAAATATTAACACACATAAAAACTTTGTAGTTTAAATTTTGTGATGACAAATTAGTTGTAACTTGGTAGGATTAACAAGGGTTTCGTTTTTGTTAGTTGTTAGTTTTGTATATGAGCTAAATTTCGTACATATATAAGCTTTCTCTTATAGAATGTCATTTTGAAATATATAATTGTAAATGTAGAGTAAGAATTTGAGCTTTTGATTCATAAAAAAAAGTTACCAAGATTTTAAATTATCTTAGGTGAGTCCTAACACATATATTTTGCTTTTTCTTGTTCTTTTTAAAATATATATATAATGATCTCTAGTCATATCATATGGACTAAAAAATTCCGAAAGACATTATTTAAGAAAGTCCATTAAAACTTCTTATATTAAACTTGTAAGAAACAAAATTTGTTGACGGGTTGGTTGCGTTTTGATACTCAACGGATTTAAGTGGGAACGTGCATCTGTGAACAAATAGAAAAGCAATAATTCAATTTACTAAATATATACAAAATAGAATTATAAAGCATTTGTAAATATCTAGTTGCTGTGGTGTAGTGGTTATCACGTTAGTCTTACACACTAAAGGTCCCCAGTTCGATCCTGGGCAGCAACATTCTTTTTAATTTCCAGTTTATCCCATTTATCTTATAGATCCCCGTAGACCTATATATATGAATAGATTCATATAAACAATCCACATTTATCTATCGTCATCTATAAATTTTTGTTATATTTGTAAATAGTTTGATATTTTTTCTATTCATAATAATTTTTTATATAAAAATTCAACAATCTCATATTTTTTCATTCCTAAATTTTTTGTTTATATCGCCAAACAATCAAATTACCTTCTTTAACTTTATCAAAACTCTCAAATCACTTTCGCTTTCAATGGTTTCCAAAAGCTTCGTTGTTCAACTACAACAGGGCATCATCATTCAAGTGTGAATTTGCCGGCGCATGCACCATCTCCGACCGTTGTTGTAGCTCGTTAGTGCCGCTATCTTCACTGATTTGGTGTTGATGGATCACAGCTGTTCGTGTTGAGATTTTTCCTGTTGCCGTATTTGTTCAGATTTTTTTTTTTATATAAATTTTTTATTTTATTTTTTGCAGGATTTGGTTATTTATTTTATCATATAACCAAATCCGACGCCTTCTCCCTCAATTTCTTTTTGTTTGCACGGAAGCAGGCAACAGGTCCACTCATGAAAAAGAAAATAGTTTTTGTTTTTCAATGGGAGCGCCTGCGATTTCGTAGAATGTATGTAATTGGGAGATAATTTTATTTTTGTAACTGGCGGACCAAAATATTTCCATGACTCAGCAAGGTATTTATATGACTTGTGTAGTTGCATGACTGTTGTAACGTTATTTTTTTTAGTACAAATTATTATTTTTCAAAAAAGAGATAATGTAAATGACATGATTTGGTTACTCCGCAGTGTTGTTTTGTCAATTTTCTTTAGAGTTTCGTGAATCTTCCATAATACATCTAAATGTGTTTTCGTTTTTGGTATGGGTAATTTAGATTTTTACTATTTGTTTTTAAAATAATCATCATAGGGATTCTACTTTAGGATAAATCTATCCATTTGTAGATTTTAAAAAGTATAGATTTACTCATTTGGCCATTTTAGTAGTTTGATCATTTTAAAAAATCATCATCATATTTTGCCATTTATCTAGGTGACCCTTGTTTTGATGATGGAATAATAGGAAAAAAAAAAAAAAAACAAATAATGGCATCAAACACCTAATTCACTTACATGAGTTTTTATATATTTAAATCTATAAAGCCCTTAGATGAAGATCTCACTACCCATATTTAGTTACAATGTATTTCCGTTTTAGTATTTCAAATCTCTTTTAGTCATCCAAATTTGAATCAACTTGTTTGGTCCAAAGAATTTGTGACTTCGACCCCAAAACTAAACAACTGCCAAAATTTAGTAACTTCACTATTTGTCTCAGAGGCTCAAACTTCCAATGACTTATAGAAAGTATAAAGACTAAAATTAAATAATTAAAAATATAAAAACTAAAACAAAATCCAAAAATAAAGTTATATGTACAAAAAATGGCATAACCTATAATATAGCTTTTTTTTAAGTAACCCAATTGAATTCATTTTCTGGCAAAATGAGGTATTGCTAACTTTAATAGATAAGGTAAATATTATTGTGTAACTGCCAAACTGCACGTCAAGTTGCTGTGGTGTAGTGGTTATCACGTTAGTCTTACACACTAAAGGTCCCCAGTTCGATCCTGGGCAGCAACAGTTTTATTGCATTATTTATTTATTTATTTTTTTTTTCTGGAAATTTCCTTATAGTTTTCTCATTAATATTCACATGGAAATGCATTCAAATTGGGCTTAAAAAGAAGCGGGCTCGGCTATGCTCGGCTTAAAACGACAAAAAGGTCCACCGTAACTACGTTGGGCTCATATTTGGGATCGTGTACTTGAGAAGAAAGTACAAAAAAATACACCAAAATTTTATTATCTATTTAAAAAATACATTTCCAAAGTACAATATTACATTAATTTTTTATAAATATTTCAAACTATCCTTAAAGTACATATATATTAGAATGTTAGACAAAAAAAATAGATGAGAGTTGAGTAGGAGAACATGGAATGGTAGAATTTCTAGTTCAATGGCAGTTTTGAAACATTTTATATGAAGTTTTAGATAATATTGCAACATTTGAAAGATTTGGAACAATGGACAGAGTTTAGGAGTAATATTACTATTTAGCCCAAAGATTAAATTTGTTTGGTTTTGAAATAAAATCTCATACTTTAAGCAATTAAGATCTTTCAAATCACAAACTCCAACCATACCATACATAATTTCTCGTATATTTTTATTTCCATGTAAACATTATCTTCTCATGGACTTTCTTAAAAAAAAGGAAAAAAAATTTCCCATGAACTATTTCCATCTTCACCTAAATCTTTTAATGTTGGTTATTCATGGTTTTAATATTTTTCACCTTCTTTTGGTGTTGATCATTTACGAAGGGAAACAATATCAACAAAGTATTATATAATTTTTAAGTTAGGTATATTAGTGTTTTTGAGAGATTATTTTAGTGAACAAAAGGTGGAGGGAAGATTTAAAATGCTAACTTCTTGATCGAGGCATATGCCTAACCAATTGAATTAGTTTTAAATTTACAGTTTTTAAGAGAAAGATTGAGATATATTTAAAAAGAATAATTTCTAGTTTATTTTAGAAGCTACAAATAATAAAATGTATAGATTTTATTAAAAGGATGCTTATGGACATCTTTATATGAATATTTACGTCAAAAGTTTTTATTTTATTTATTTATTTTTTGAATGAAGGAAAGAAAACACGAACCAAGTTTTGTAGTATAATAATAACATATTAATTAAATAAATTTAAGAAAAAGGGTTCAGTTATGTTATAAATCATTTCAGTTAAAGTGATGTAATCTATATGAGGATTTGTTTTTGATTGGGTCAAGTAAAAGTCCAGAAGAATCCCCAAAATACAACAAATTTAAAGACCAACATAAGATTAACACCTACAGAAATAAAGAAAACAGGTTCTAGCATGAAGTAAACTTACTCATCTACCATATTAATAAGTACGAACACAATCTAGGTAATAAACAGTCATTAGTTCAATCTTAATGCAATATTTTATAAAATGAACATATAAACATTTGACTATCAATGTAAGGTACTTAAATGAGCCAAAAAAAGGTAAAAGCACATGTGTGTGTGTTTATATATATATATATATATATATATATAAACATATAATTGTCCATGAGCTTACCTCCAAAAGCCTATACAGAGAATACAAAGACAACAATGCACTTTATTTTTATCTTTCTTGTCTTGAAAATGGGGTGTTTCCAGGAATATAAAATATCGTTAGAAGACAAGAACACATAGAATAACACAGCAGAAGAGGAAAATGGAGATTCTGTTCAATGACTTGTCTACCTGCATTTCCTGTCTTCTCAACCGGTTCCTACTGCTCCCTGTTAGCTGGTAAGAGTTTCGGTAAGAGTATAAGTTATCAGAGTTCCCAAAGACCCTCGCGTGCACGAAATCGCCAATCATTCCGACCACCGGATGGTGAAAACCACTGAATGATGTTCTTGCAAGGTTTAGCAAAGGGGTTGCTGAATCTTCTTCATAATTGCCAAAAAGAAGGGGGTCATGGTTCGGTCGCTGGTAAGGATTTCGATATGGAAGTTGCTGTTGGTGTGTGCTGGGAGTAGCAAGCATCTGGTTACCGCAAGCTGAAGGTCTAGGAGGTATACTAATGTCACGATGCATTGCTTTGGCTTCAGGCTCGACCTCCTCAGCCGTTTGGCCACGACCGTAGAGAGGAACCATTGTGGTGTGGGAAATATCGGCCTTGCAAACCGGGCACTGTGGGTGCTCGTCAATGGCAAGAGAGGCACTCTGGACATGAAGCCATTTATAGATGCAAGGCCAGCAGTATAAGTGGCCACAGAGAGTGACCACTGGCTCATGGGCAAAGTCTAAGCAGATGTTACAATCAAAACAACCCTTGTAGTTTTCTCGATCTGTGCCCCCTGTACCAGAAACATGTGTCCATCCTTGCGCAAAATACTCGAAGGCCATGGATTAGTCAAGCAACTCCAGATATTTCCTGGAAAAGCACACAAAAACAAATTAGACGGAAAATTTTTCCCATCTGAAAATATTTTGGGGAACAGTAATTAAACACAGAATTTGAAGCTAAGTTTAGGGTTTGAGGGAAGAAAGTTACAAACAAAAGATCATTTACAGCCTACCAAAACAGAAGGTTGTGAGACATTTAAGATACCTAAAACCCAACTGGAAGCAACCAACCATGTGACCGACTTTAATTCAAAGTAGTCAGATGCGCAATTAACTCATCCTGCAAGAGTTTAATTACTCAATACCAACCACAAAATGAAACAGACATGGAAGGAAGCAAACTATTACTAGGTTAGACAGAAGGTGGGTAAATATTAAAAAAGAAATATATATTAAAAAAATAATAATAAAAAATAAAAATAAAAACCAAACCAACCAAATCATTGAGTTGGGTAAAATTCTAGAAAACTCAAAGGCTAATAGAATCAGTCAGCCACATGGCAAACTCAAATACAAAGAGCTTTAAATTGATTTACTGATGTGTTTAGTTCTTAAATTTTGTGGAATTTTATCAGCTGGTGTAACAATGGTTAATAACAACTATTGTAATGAATTAGCAATTGAAGAAGTCAACTAGTGACCTCTTAGAGCTCAGCTAACCATGGGAATAATACATGTAGGGCGAGCGATACCCATACCCAGTGATCGAGGAAAAGGACTAAATTATATACTCATATGCCCAAATGAATAAATACAGAAGAGAGGACCTAAAATTTAAGTCATAATGTAGCTAGTTCGCCAAGAAGAAAAATGTTATCCTGGCACATGGTCCTCAGTGTGCTTTTATTAACCCATCGCGCTTCCGTTTAGTAGACTTATCTGCACAAATTCACGATATGCAAGCAGAACATAATCATTTATCAGAAATCAACTCCAGAATCGAGATACCACTTATCCCTTTCTCTCCACTATTCAATCCTTAGGGGCCCATCCAGAAGTAAAATCATAAAAAGAACTTCAAGTGGTTACTCTAGAAAACTAAATCGTCTTCTAATTTTCCTTAAAGAGCCCAAAATCAAATGGAGAGGAATTTGCTAAATTCAAGACAGATAATGTGATAAATGCTGCACACAGCAGACAGGAAACAAGAGGATATCTCTGATTAGGCTGCTGCTAGTTCAAAATGCATTCACACAAAGAAAAAAGAAAAAAAAAAAAACAGAATTCAGAGGGAACAACTTTTCTCCTAGGTGAAAAAGATATCTGCTGTCCTAATTTGTAGTTTTATGGACATATAAGAACAGATCTTGTTAGCAAACTAAATCAAACCATCAGAGCCAAAGGCTAAATAACTCCACTGTGTTAGTGTGTGTTTCTCGGATTACTTTCCATCGGCCAGAAACAGATAAAAATGGTCGATTCCCTGACAAGGCTCTCAGTGATGAAAATTCATCAACCAAAGCCGCAAGGATCCATAAGAAACCCTGCTCTTTCCAAGCAGAGAATGAGAAAACTCTAATCATAGATATACAGTACAACCAGTAGGCCATACATTTCAAAGAAATTCTAACGAAATCACTAGTGTGTTCTGAAATACACAGAATTATCATACGAACAGCCAATTATTAACATTCCCAATTTTAAAAATTAAAACGAACACACTGGGGGAAGAAAAAGCTCAACAAACAGAAAACAAAAAAAATGCCCCCAGAAAATCCGAGCGCGCGATCGCTTGAATGAAACATCACAAAGTACAAGCAAAGACAGAGAAATTAAAAGGAAAAGGGATTAATCAACAAATAGAAAGAAGCGTCAAAACGTCCACCTCAACGGACAGAATCACAGCGAAACGGGGAAAGAATACAGAAGCTGGGAACAGAAAAACATCGAGAACTATTCATGAAAGTTCAAATTGAGTGGTTCACCTGAGAGAGAGAGAGAGAGAGAGAGAGAGAGAGAGAGAGAGAAAGAGAGATTGCTTCCACAGAAAAGATTGAATGGTAATGCAAAAATGAAAAGGTTTGAGAACGAAACGACAGAACGGGGAACAGTGATAAGGAGGAGTTGATAATGATGGAGCGTAAAACGTCCCGTGAGATTGGGGTTTTATTGACGAACCTCCGTTTTCTTTAACCATCCTAATGGGCCCTACGTTTGCTGACATGGCATAATTACGCATCATATCCGCTCTCTTCTTCTGCTTTTCTTGTTATCACATCTCTTTTTGGACTTCTGTTAGGCTGTTAGGTCTTAGGAGTTGGGACATTTTTTTAAAAAAAAAAAAAACTTTAAATTTATATACTTTTCGTTAAAATAAAGGATGATATTGTAGTAGTTTTTGTGTAAAAATTAAAATTTATAAGTGATATTATTTATAATTATACATAGGATTAAGATAGTTGATGGTAAACGTTATTCTTTTGTAACGTTTTTGAGGCATTTTTAGAGAGAGGTTCTAATAGAACATATTTCTTTTTTTCTTTTCGCCTTTCTCCATCTAATTTTAATCATGAAAACAAACTCTCTAAGTAGATTTTTGGAACAAATTTCAATTTTAAGAGCAAGAAATTTGGAAGTTTAGGGCCTTTGAGGCATAATTGAAACTTAATCTAAAGTTTATAGGTATTTTATATAATCTAACCAATGTTTAACATACAACCAACTTTTCAATTATTTAGATCAAAATACCATTTTAGTCCATGTATTTTAGATTCCATTTCATTTTAGTTCCTAAACTTTTAATTGTTCAATTTTAATATATGTAGTTTTAATCAATCTTAAATTTAGCCATTTAAAATTAGTTAAATAATAATATCACTTTTCATGTAAGAAAAGGTGTTATGTAATTTTTTTTTTCAAAATATAAAGAGAATGTTAAACAAACAAAAATTTAATGTAATTCAAAGTATAAAAACTAAAATTACATGTATCATCTCTTTTGCGTTCGGATGTCAACGAATTAAATAAATATCAATTGATTTCATTTAATTGGTATTGATGTCAACTAATGATGGGTTGATATTTTCAATACCATTCCTTCCTTTTCATAATAATTATGGGTTGAAAGATTATAGGTAGTTAGGTAGGTAGGAATACAATTTTTTCCTTTATAAGTAAAAATCAAATTGATTAGTGTCTATCAAAGTTCAATAAATAAAACCTTCATTATCATTCTAAGAGTTAAAACTGTTGAATTCACAAAAACAATAGATTAGGTTAATAATTCAATGTCAAAATTTCTACTAGATTTAGCTCATTTCATTTCTCTTATAGTAAGAAATTAAATTTGTTAAATCAAATGTTTCATGATCATAGCCCATTCTGTTTCCTTTATTATTATTTGTTTATTTATTTTAATCTTTATACTTTGCATTTTATCATCTTCTTTTTTCTCTCTCTAAACATTTATTAGGTTATGTATTTATAATTTATTTTTCTATTTTAATCTCTTTGATTTGAGATTTGAACCACATACCTTGTGATCAATAACACTCTCGTAAGTCATTTAAATTATACTCTCTTGACTCTTATCCATCATTTTCTTCTCCAAATAAATGGTTGAAATATTATATTTCTTTAATGATAATTAGTCATCCTTTTTTGTAATAAATTTGCATTAATTGAATTTTGTTGCATCAAAATATAAACCTTATTTTTATCATAGTGGCCTACATGCTTGTCTTCAAGTGCGATGGAGAATGCCTCTACATTTTTAAATTTTATCTTAGAAGATTAAAATATTTATCCTTCCATTTCTTTTCTCAACTTGGTTGTTATATATATATATATATATATATCCACTTAAGAGTGTACTTTCTAGAGTTTCTAGAAGCAAACAACTGTCACAAAGAGGAAGAATATTTTATTAAAAAAACATTAAATCCAAGAACCACATCTAAACTTTGTTCAAATTAGTATCCTTTTTTTCCCTTAAAGTAACACAACTTTTTTCGTCTACACGTTTGTATATTAAAGAAGGAAAAAAAAAAAAAAAATCAGATTTTAAAGTGATTTGTACCATTTGGAAGAAATTGATGATGCCCCATAGAATACTTTGATGATAAAAATGTCTCAGCCAAATAAGGTATATATATACATCTACATTCAAATTATCACCATTTATATTTTATATTATTGAACAAAAAGCTAATTCAAAAGCTAATTCTTAGTTAGATGATAAATGTCTTTTAAAAGTTCAATAACATGTGTGGTTGACAAGGTTTTAAGTTCAAAGACTTGTTAGACAGGAAATTGAAATTTAAAAGACATATAAAACATTTTTTAAAGTGGGAGAGTCTATATATAAGATACACAACCATAAAAGTTTAGGGATTAAATTTGTAACATAACCAAATAACTAATGTGGTAGAAATCTAAAAAAGATAATAACAAATATATATGACAAACTAAAATACACACATCAAACAATTATCATTTTAATTTTTTTCTTCTTTTAATTCAACCTATATAGTTATAAAATACAAGTCTCTAAACCACTTAACTGAGAGTAAATGTTTCAATCATTTGAGTTATGTTCAAATTAACAATTTTTATTATAATAGATCTCAATCATCAATTACGTACATCGATATAAACCATATAGAAAGAAAGGTTTAAATCTAATTAATTAGTGTTAGCTTAAATTAAGTGTAATGTCTATCAACTTAAGGGCATATTTTGATTTCTACCCTTTATCGTTGCAAAAACTTTATTTCTACTCATAACCTTTAAAATTAGTTTAAAACAAATCTTAGGTCCATTTTTAACAAATATGCGACACGAACCATCATGGATTGATCTATTAGTAAATAAAGTGTTTCACTTTGATAAATGGCTAAGAATGAATGAGTTTAATTTATAGTGGCCACCTACCTAAGATTTAGGGCCCGATAGACTTGAAAAAAAAAGTGTTTTTCAAAAAAACTCATTTATTTAAACTCTTTTGATAAAAAAAAAATGGTTTAAAATTCACCTCAAAATTCATTTTTAGTGGTTTTCAAACACTTTAATTTTTTTTTCAAAATGACTTATTTTTTAAATTAAATACTTGAAAATGTATTCCAAACACAACTTTAATATTTTACAA
Source organism: Citrullus colocynthis (assembly GCA_031780015.1). Lineage (NCBI taxonomy): Eukaryota > Viridiplantae > Streptophyta > Magnoliopsida > Cucurbitales > Cucurbitaceae > Citrullus > Citrullus colocynthis. Next base: position 2,145,027 of record QLSR01000227.1, read on the forward strand.
GTCTTATTGAGACTCAAATATCGGTAATTAAAGAAATTTATTAAACAATTCTTTAGTTCGAGTCATACTCTTCATTTTTTGAAAATTCAAATAAAAAATAGGAATTGTTGGACCTTTTTAATTCAAATGACCTTTATTCCAAAAGGAACACCACATGTGGGTCTGATCTTATCCTCTTGTTTGTACCAAATTTGGTCAAAAGGATAATTTATTTATTTTTTTTTTCTGGTATTCTTAAAAGTTCGTAATTTTAGTCACACGTACCAAATTTAGTGTCTGATTTGAGATATTAAAAGAATAATTTAGGTACATTGATTTATTACACATATTGAGTTAAATATAATTTTGAAGGTAACAAGGAAGATGATTGTAGGGTTGGCACATGCAAGACAAAATTAGTTGATTCGTATTATTAAAATTATAAAGTTTAATTGAAAATGTTTAGTAGTACTTTATGTGCCGTCGTGAAATGAGATGGATCGGTTGTTCTAGAAGCAAGATTTCAGATCAACTCCAAATCAACGGATGAAAAATAGTATTTAAAATTTCTATAGAAAACGATATTGACGGCACAAAAGCCAAATTTGATATAAATATTATTTTTAAAGAGAAAAAGAAAATCAAACACATCAATGATGGATAAATAGAGATGTCCACATGTTGTGACCAGAGATGCTTCCCTGCTTCCCATTTCATTCTCGGTAGGGATCGGGGCTGCAATTCCCCACAAGAAATTTGTGGAGATTGGGTTTCGCAAGAGAATTTTCACGTTTGATTTTTTTTAAAAAAAAAAAAAAAATTAATTAATTTAAAATCGGTACTATAGACCCATTTTAATTGAATAATTAAGTTTAGTTAAGTTTCTAACTAAACTTTTTTAACATGATTAGTTCCATGAACAACTGGAATTTAAAGTGAAACTACTCAAAACAAAATTTAGAAGAAGGAAATAATTCCCACAAATTATTTATAAATATAATCTAAATTTAAAGGTTAAATTGAAATATATTCAATATATTAACTATTAAATAATAAACTTGAAGTTTAGATATAAACATTTATTAATAATAACACAACATTAAATTATTATAATAATTAAAGACAAGGCTAACGAGGCAGGAATGGGGACAAGGATGGGGAATGCATTCTCCACTCCCATCCCCATTTACTCCACTCCCCACTTCTTTTCCCATTCCCTACCTAGACGAGGAATCCCCATTCCATTTGTGGTGGGTCGCCCACTGGACCCCATCCTCGTGGGTAAAATGAATAATCTTTATGGAAAAGCGAGCTATGATTCTCACAAACTTGCCATTGGTGGTTGGATGTATTTGATGATATGATTTGGGAATCAAGTTCATGATGATAATGAACGGAAACACTTCTCTGGAACTTTAACTTCGTCTTTTTTTTTCTTTTTTTAGTAAAAAATCCTAACTTCAATCTAGAAGTTTGATTTTTTTTTCTTTTATCTTTTTTTTAAGAATACATAGAAATGAAACAAAATTAAGAAAGACCATAGTCATTGATTAAAAAAGAGTCCACCAAAGGAGGATGATCTAGAAGATTGGTTTTGTTACTTTATAATCGTAGGGTATTTTTACTTATTTAATCATCCAATTAAGTGAGGAGTGGGTGAGACATTTCCATATGTCCACCTACTAACAGTACAATTAATGAAAACATTACATATCTTTCCAAACGAAAGTTTAAAGTTTAAATTCCTCAATTCTTATTAATTTAAAAAATGTGACAATCTTTTATATTCTAAATAATGGTATACTTCATTCTTATATATGTGAATCCACATACATGCATATAAAATTACATTACAAATTTGGTAATCGTGATTGGGGTATGATCACAATTTGATCTTTATGATTTGAACGAGTCTTATTCTAGTCTTTATGAATTCCACTTAGTTTTAATTTTGTTCTTTGTTTCTTTAAAACGTTTTAAGTAGAATTTCACAATTTTAAGATGTCAGTTACAGTATAATCCAATTGGTTAGAACTGTACCGTAGTAAAATAAGAGATACCATAAAAAACAGGACTATCACTAGCAGATGCAATCCATCCTATATTTCTGATCAACTGCATCAAGCATTCCAAGCTCAGGACATATACAATTAATTAAGTGATTAAAGATTCAAATCTTCCTCTGAACTAAAAGATAAGAGGAAAAAGTAATAAGACAGTAAAACATGGGTGAATTTTTTAAAAGCAATTTGAAATCTTATTAATAATCGGTTGATTACAATTACCAAGTTACTTTTTTAATATTTCAACAATTCAGATCTTTCAATGGTAAATTAAATAATAAATTTTGCCAAGAAAAAGTTATCAAGCTCATGTACCTTCAAATAGCAAGTGGTCGATCATTACAGAATATAACATGAAGTGGATATGGCCACCTACTACAAATTTTTTTAATTGAAAGGAAGAACAAGAAGAATATTTAATATCATAATATTTTGTCACCACCCTTCGTTGCACCCCTCTTTTTGTCTCTATGGAATTATACCGATTTTTCGAAATTTGAAACGAACTTGACTTTAAGTCAAGAGGGTAATACAAAAGCAAATTAAAGCAAATTGGATGTAAAGATTCGACCAACCGGTCTTATCAAACTCCGCATCCACGTCACGAATCAAAATTTAATTGTTAAAGAGAATCCATTTTGTTTAAGTTGATCATAAAACTCTTGTTTATTTCAAAGTTCCGTCTCCTTCATGCACAAGTTCACATGAATCACATGTACTTGAAATTGGAAAGAATAGAAGAAATGTCAACACAATTACATTCTTCCATATATATATATATATATATATATATGTATAGTTATTGTTGATTTCATTGTTTGATCAAAAACTTCAAAAATTGATTTTTAATTTTTGGCAAATTAAATATATATATATTTTTATGGTGAGAAGGAAAATTCAAGAATATTGAATTTGAGATGGAGCCTACTGCCTACTACTTCAATAGTTATAAGGTAAAAGAACGTCAATTCGCCCTTTCAAACTTGGGGCCTTTTTAGATGGCAATTATTGAAGCCTACAACTAGATATTTTATGTCGGTGGTGTACAAAAAAGGGTGGAAAATAACTGTTTTCTATCATTAAATTATACCATTTAGTACAACTTCGTTGCAGAAAAGTTGAAAATGAGGTGGGTAAATCCAATTTTTACTAACATGGAAGATATTCAGCGTCTGTTGGATAATGACAATAAATTTCACCTATTAAAACTCGTTAAACTCATTATATCTCCATACTCTACCCTAGTGTATATTATCCGGAGATGCTGAAGCAAATATTCAAGTGAAAAAGAAAAGGGGTTTCTATGGACACCAGTGGGTAGGTCACCTGCATACAACCTAACAAATCCCTCTCTATAATGAAAGTAAGAGCACAAGGGGAAGCAGTTGATTGCACGTACTCTTGACCTTGATCTTAGGATGAAGAGATAGCTCCATCAATGGATTCCAAGGGCGGCTGGTTGATCCGATTTCTACCAACCCATTACTGAGACCTTGAGGCGCCTGCATATCTCACAAAACTATGCCTCCGGGGAACGTGTCATCACTGCCTCCAGGCTCCAACTGTTAGACTATAATAGCTCAGAAATCGTCCAATACATGAGAGTTGACAAGAAGCTGAAGCTATAGAAGGAAATCAGGATCCTTTCTTCTTTTGGTCTTTTAATGGTTTAATCTCCTTTGTGAACATCCGCGGTGCTATTGCCATAGCCATAAGCTCTTGGAAGAGAAGCTTACAAGCATAAGGGATATACACCTGCACGCAGCACCCACGTAAAATAAACAATAAAATGACACTGTGTGAGCATGTAAAAGTAAACGGAATTTGTATTGTATTTAAACATATGCGCATAAAGAAGCTGGTCTAGACATTCACCTGAACGATGTCAGTTTTGTTTTTGCAGCCCCTACATTCGAAGGAACTCTTCTTGAGATTTGCAATGGCTATCAATCCGCAGCACTCACAGACATGGATTCTATAAGCATCACTTTGATCAAACAACCTCTCCTTAAGGAAATGAGCAGCACCATGGGCAATCATGCAGTCACGCTCCATCTCCCCAAATCGAAGACCACCATCACGCGACCGACCCTCAGCAGGTTGTCTCGTAAGGATCTGCACAGGACCCCTTCCACGTGAATGTATTTTGTCATCAACCATATGCTTCAGCCTTTGGTAGTAGGTCGGACCAAGGAATATCATTGCTGAGAGCCGCCGGCCTGTATGGCCATTATACATGGTTTCAAACCCACGCATCTGATAACCACACTTATGCAAAGCCTTACTGATGTTATCCACCTGATTAAACAAACGACATCGATAAATTAGCTCCCTGAAAGCAAACTCAAACAGTCTACATCATACAGAAAGATGTGCCCTAAAACTGGCCTGGAGAAGATGTGGTAAAACAGAAGGAACATACAAAAATCCCCATATCCCACGATGCAAACTGATAAAAAGGGGTTTAAGAACCAATCCATCACCAAAAATCATCATAAAATTTGCAACTCTTGAGGACTGAAACACACAACTTACAGTGACATCAGTAAATGGGGTAGCATCTCCTTCTTTTCCCATGTGGGCTGCCACCTTCCCCATGATACACTCAATGAGCTGACCAATTGTCATACGAGAAGGAATAGCATGTGGATTCACAATAATATCAGGGGTGATTCCTTCCACAGTCCAAGGCATGTCTTCTTGTGTGTAAGTCATTCCCACTGTCCCTTTTTGACCATGTCGACTACTGAACTTGTCCCCAATCTGAGGTATTCGAACAGATCTCACTCTTACTTTCACGAATCTCAATCCATCAGCATTTGTAGTCAGTAGAACCTGCAAAAGACAAATAATTATGCAGTGAAGCGGATTATTGTAAGTTGCATAGTGTTAAGGAAATTATTGTGATAACAATTTAAAAATGAACAATGTAGTCTTTTTAAACAAAACATACTTGATCTACAATCCCATTTTCACTGTGACGTAAACTAATGCTATGATCACGTCTTGAGTAACGTGCAGCCTGTCCCTGAGCTTCTTCCTGAGAGATAGGAGTAGTCTTTCCAATAATAACGTCCTCACCCGATACTCTAGTACCCTGGAGCACAACAGTACTACAATCAAATTCAATGACGCAAGACACAAAATACACTTCAACCAAACGCAATGGAGCTAGAGCAACTGTTTTGATCACTAAAAGACCAAAGAAACATGTGTTAGAGTTTTATAAGCATACAGGGGGTGCAAGACCATCGTCATCCAATTTATCATAGGAGCCATGCCTCATACCCTGCAAAAGAAATACTCATGTTGCAGATCAAATGGTGACGAATTTTTCAAAAGAAAGAGAGTATTAAAACTGACTGGCTGTGCAATTTATAATAAGTTTTTACCATTGTATTACTCCTGTCCGGCCGTCCAAAATCTTCTTTTACAAGAGTTCCCATCTTTTTCTCTTCGTCCCTGAAAATGGACAGTGTAAGAGCAAATTCATTACAAAAGTCCCAAAGTAGATCCATGCATACAAAGTTAAGGAACTGGGAAGGATAAGCTTACCTGTATGACCGGAAGAAAAGTGACCTAAAAAATCCACGGTCAATGGAGGATTGATTCATGATCACAGAGTCTTCCTGGTTATAACCAGAGTAGCAAGCAATGGCAACAATGGCATTCTAAGACAACAGTAACAAAACAGAATGTGAAGAGAAGTACTAGCAAAACCAAGAGCAAATTTTATATATATATTTTTTCAACGTACAATGCCAGCTGGAAGCTGCCTGAAATGGAGGTGCTCCATAGCTCGTGTAGTCACAAGAGGCTTTTGTGGATAATACAAAACATAGGCCAAAGTATCCTAAATAAAATACAGGAAATTATTTTGTTAACAGTGGAAAAGAACCTTGAGTGATGAATCTACTTTAATAGGAAATAGAGCATACCATTCGAAATTGGTAGTTGGTGACATAAATTCCCATAGCTTGTTTACCCATAGCAGATTGATATGTGTTACGTGGAGACTAAACATACCACAAATGGATCAGTGAGATAAAAGGACTTAACATAAAACTATATTGCAGTGGCAAAACTGACAAACCTGGTTATGGTCGGGAAATGGAATAATTGAAGCACAAACACCCAAAATCAATGATGGATGTATTTCACAGTGAGTGTAGGTGTCAGAATAAGCCTCAACCGGGTTGATCCTTGCTTGAATAAGATCCTGGTTTATTTTAAGAAATATTAAGTTTTTGTAAATTCCCATCAGCATATCAAATAGATTTACTGTTTACTCACACTAATTGTCATGGAAATCATGGTAGTTTCCTCTTCTTCAGTGTCTATGTACTCGATGAATCCCTTTGCTACAAGATCATGCCAACCGCCATCTTCTGGGGATTCCTGTTACCCGAAATCATATAGGTATTAAAGAAATAAGGATAAAGAAAGACATCAGAACTTAATCACTCACCCTCTGTTGAAGAGCATGAATATCCTTCTTCTTTATGAGAAGCCTTTGTTTCTCAACAATGAATAATGGACGACTGCAACGACCATAATCTGTATATATCCGTAGTTCTTTCAGACGGATATCTCTAACTACTCCAACTTCAGTATTTACATCAACCTAGGCAGAAAAATTAGATGTGATTAATATCCATAATAAGTTATGAAATAGAACATAAACACCTCATGCATTCAACAGTCTGTAGAAACTCAAATGTTATAACATTTTTAATTCATTAGAAATGTTTTATGATAAAATATCTACACAAGGAAAAAAAAAACAATAAATATTTACTCGTCGCCTCAGCCGTCTCAAAGTCTTCACCAACATTTCAGGATCCCGATGGATTCCAACCCAACAACCATTGACAAAAATTTTTGTCGCTTGAGGAATGACAGCAGGAGAAATTTCCTACAACCAACAGAATTCGTTAGATAATGCCTAATAGAAGAGAGAGAAAATGACATAGAAACAACACCATCATGACTTGGTAGAGAAGTTGACATTAGGCACCTCGAAATTTTCTGTGCCCCATTCTTCCAAAAATTCCAAAATAGGATATGCCGCAGATCCAACCGTAATATAGACCATCAATGCAAGATTTTTTACCAGTCCACATGCCTGATGAAAATTCAGATTGCATCCATAAGTGACCAAGTCAATTCCCAAAAATAGCTCACACCAAGAAATCTGTTAGCATTTATACTCACTTGTCCTTCAGGTGTTTCAGCAGGACACATCATTCCCCATTGTGAATTATGCAACTGCCGAGGCTTGGCCAATTTACCTGGCATATGACATAAACTAAATTATGAAAAAGAAACCAACAGCTGCGTACTGCTAGAAGCAAAATGCACAAAGGAGAAAAAGGCAGCCAATCCTCATCATTCCTTTCCCCATAATAGATAAAACAAACAGAAGTAACAACATATGTTTTCACCTTCTCGTCCAATGGGTGAATTCAGCCTTCGCAAGTGAGACAAAGTTGATGCATAAGTCAAACGATTTAACACCTGGAATATATGCAACACCGTTACCTCCGAATGAAGAAAACAAATATCTCACATTTGAAATAATAAAAAATCATTTGTAGATATTTATTGAAAATGAAAGATCCAAAGGTCAAAGTTGAATTAACTGGATTGTCTTATGAAATTTTCTCCCACCTGTGATACTCCAGCTCTTGTACCAGCTGCATTTGCCTGCCCCCAGTTTCCAGTGGCAAGCGAATATTTCAGCCCACTAGTAATAGTTTTCGCTTTGATGGCAAATTGCAAATTGACGTCCTTTCCATTATCAACACACTGCACCATGACACATATGTAATGCATAAGTCTGCAAAGAAAGCATGGCTAAATGGAGGGGAAAAAAACAACCAAACTCCACTTAGACAACCTTTTGTACGTAACCTCTCACATCTCTTGTTAACTTTCTAAATAGCTGCATTCAACAAATAAAAGATTATGAGAAAATCTCAAGATATAAAAGTACAACATTTGCAACCAAAAAATGAACTTTTCGAATAAAAAAGCAACCATTCTAAACAAGCCTCCAAGTAAAGGACCAGCAAGGTCCAGTCTTTTGTTCCCATAGTGGTCCCTATCATCTTCTGCTCTCCGGCCAAGGGCACATAAGAGTAGCCGGTGAATTATGTAACTGCCACATGTAATGTCCAGTAAGATAACTTAAAGTAATCACAGCCAAAATAGTTCAGGCAGAAATGATGATGACGATGAACAACAATAATATTAGAAATGGTAAAAAGAAAAAGAAACAAATAAGTACTATACCCAAAGTAATATGCCTTCTTCGTCTCACAATATTCACCTACGCCAACATGAGGAAGCATTTCCTTTTGAAGGATCTCTTTGGCATACCTGAGACATCAACATAACAAACATGTTGAAATGTGCTACAAAGGTTTCATGCAGAACATAATGGTGCAAACCTAAATTTATTGAGACAATGCATACTTAATCCTCTTTTCCTTGGTCACACCAACTGTTGATCCTCTCTTCCCAATATAGTCTAGTGCAACCTACGTTTAAGGAAAAGCATATCAACCAACCTGACAGTTACAACGTACTGGACAAATAAAAATCATAAACCGTATAATTCATGTATGTGTTTGTGTCTGTTTCAGCGTGAGAGGAAGAGAATCAGACGGTAGACTTATGGCAACAAAGAAATCGGAGACCTGCTGATTTTGGATAACAAAAGCCTCTTCCAGGGAAGGCCGAAGCAACTCCATCATTTGAGTATCAGAGAAGTCATAACATATATGCTCTAGAATATCTTTGTCAGCAACAAATCCTAGAGCACGAAACACAATTATAATTGGAATCTCATTTCTAATGTAGGGCAGAGTGGCACGTATGTATTGTCCTGAAGAGCCCTGAAATAACATTGATGAATTGCAGAAAGAATAGGTTAGAACAATATATACTTCAACAAGGAGGAAGAACTTCTAAATCTTCAGAATATCAAGAAAAGGGCATTACCCCCTTGGCACTAGTTCGAGAAAGCATCCGTACAAACATGGTACTAGGTGGTCTATTTTGTGACTCAGCCATAGACCGGACTTCTGCCACAAAGGCATACTTGTTAGGCTGTCTTTTCTTGAAAACATATACATGATTCGTACTCATCTTCTCTTGTGCAATAAGAACCTTCTCACTCCCATTGATGATAAAATATCCTCCTTGGTCATATGGACACTCCCCGAGCTCGGTCAGATCCTTCTCAGAATTTTGATACAATGTGCAATAACTCGATCGGAGCATGATGGGAACCTAAAGACAATACAGGTCAAGGCTTGCTTAAAAATTCATTTTTGTACATTCGTTTTCCATAAAGCGTTAGAAACAAACCTTCCCAATAAAAACTTTTGTAAAATCTTGGGTTTCAGTAACTTCTTCACCATCATGACCTTTCTTTATGACTCTTTTTGAGACATCCACGTACAAAGGCGCTGAGTATGTTAGATTCCTCAACCTTGCAGCCTTAGGAAATAAGGTTGCAGTCTCTCCATCAGATTCGGTCATCATTGGCTTACTCAAGTATATCTGACCAAAGCTGATCTTGTATATTGTCTATACATAATACACAACCATATTAGAGCCACTGCAATTGACACCTAGAAGAGCATCATTTTTAAATTCATCAAGAATAGGAATGGACAAGGTGGATTCAATCAATGTTGGCATGATTGGGGGGAAACAGACACATGGATTTTAAGGTTCCATTATACATATGGAGCAGTAATGCAGAATAACAAAAATGCATTAGCAAACCACGTACAAAACTCATGAACTTATTTGGAACCCTTTTCTATTCTCCATTCTAGTTAGCAAGAATGTAGATCCGAACTTCATCTATTTGCTACCTCACTCCAAAATATTAAACTGTAAACCATATGTCAAAATCAATTATTCAAAATATAAAGAACTACCAAATCTTGATTATGCACACATTCAACAGGTTACACACACATAATCCAAAATAAGTAAATATTTATATATATATATATATATAGACACACATGGAGATAGATTATCAATCTAAAAACGCAAATTTAATCTGGATGAGAGGGCTGAAAATGAACTTCATCAGTGATTACACTCTTGAATTGTGGTAAAATAGCAGAAAGTGGTAAGAAAACTGTTAAGCCTCCGATTATTCATACATATGTAAGGAAGAATAATAAGGGCAAAGGCAAAGGATCTGTTACCTTTCAAAAACCATTCTAAAACTCAATTCTTTTCTATCAATGAAAACCATCCAAAACCTAAAGATAACTCAGCAAAGAAAATGTAAGTGACTTGAAGGAAGTTCTTATAAATAAAAAGTGGCTTGAGAGCAGTTCAAATATTATGTTTAAAAACATTTATATGTTCATGAAAAGTAATAAACAGTTTTTTTATGTAAAAACCCATTTGGCAGACTCACTATTGGAAGTAGTTTACATAACAAAAAAATAGCTTACTTTTTGCTTTCATTTAGATACTATTAGTGGCAGTGCTTTCCCAATTAATTGCTCATTAAGTTTTATGTATAACTTGATTTCGACGTGTTAGAGGAAACAAATGAAAATACAAATACAACAGAAAACCTTTTTCCTCAAATCATTTTAAAATTTAGAAACGACCTAAAACAGTTTTTGAAGTATTAATTTGCATAGCATTTTTTGAAATGCACCCAAACAACCTAACATTTTTTTCGAACGTCTAGTGGTCGAGCACTTCAACTGGATGAGAGGGAGAAAAGAAGTTGAAAAAATAATTTCGGCCCAAAAGTTTAGCTTTAGTTTCAATATCATTATCCACGAGGAAAAAAAGAGTCCAACATAGACAATTTATTTGCAAGTGTGGCAAAAAAAACTCTACGATTCTGATATTTAGGGTTTAAAAAGTTGTGTTGGTTGGAAATAGTTGGGGCGTCCAGTAAAGATGAAATCTAAATGCGGACTAAACTGAATCAGATGTTTGAATATGTACTGAAAATATAATTTAACCTAAACCAAAGGGAAAACCTACAACAGTAGAAGAAACATTGACCATTATTTCGCTCGAGAATTAACATTGCAACACTAAAACTTCAATCCTTTCCCATCACTAACAAATTGGCTGAGTTATTACAAGCCATTGGTAGTCCTTTTCAAGTGAAGTTCATCCAAGGAGTAGATAAAATATCAGAACTCATAAATTCGTGAAGTGGAGGCAACTAGAAAGAAAGCGCGCGGAACAGCCCTCTCCATGAAAAAATTATCAGGAAAGCGTACCTCAGCAACATCCGACTGGTGGCCGGGATTGTGCTGGGACTCGGGACGAATCTCGATGTCTGCAGACTCGTCCACAATTTCCTGCATAGTATTCTGAATAAACTCATCGAAGGAATCGAGCTGCTGGCGGACCAACCCCTTCTCTTCAAAATAGGCTGAAATTACTGCCCAAGCATCTTCTTGCGTGATCTCTTCTTCATCGTCAGGGATAGCCTCAATATCGTCGTCATCATTCATATTCCGATCGTACTCTTCGTAATCGTCCATTTTTGTAAGGTTAACAGAAGGAAGTACGGTTTCTGAGAAAAGAACCTCGCGCGAGCTCGAATGACCTTCGCGTCCCAAAATGGCCGACTCTGCTCTATTTACAGCTAAACCGAACTAAACAATCGGTTTTTAGGCCCATCTTTTTAGATGTTTACGGCCCATTTCTTGGTTTTTAAATTTTAAAAAATAATAAAATAAAATAAAATAAACAATCAATTTAACCTAATACTTTGGAGTTGCATGAATTAGAAAGTTAGATCAAAACTTATAATTATATGAGTTGAATCAAAGTTGTGTTCATGTTTCACAAGATTGAGAATGACATACATCTATATAAGTTGAAATAAGAGTTTTGTAGATATGAATATAATATAGTAAATTTGAGTATGTCTTCTTATAAAAAAAATTTAAAAGTTTTTATCGTATTAAATCTTTGATTTTAAGAGAACAAACAAACTAATAATCACTGCATTTATAATAAGAAAGCTTTAAAATAAGAGTGAAGCACTATTATCAAATTTTAAAAACTATTTCTAATATATTATAAGAAAATTATTATAAATAGAAAACATATCAAACTATTTACAAATATAACAAAATTTTATTTCCTATATGGGATAGATGATCATAGACTCATATAGACATCTATTTGTGTCCATCTGGTAAAGTAATAGTTGTCTATAGCGGTATATCATTGTTTATCGCAGATATAAAGTAAAATTTTGTTATATTTATAATTATTTTGATCCGTTTTTCTATTTTTTAAAACATATTTATGTTATAACTATTATTTAATTTTTTCTTTAACTAAATTATTATAAAAATGAATATAAAGAATGATTGTTTTCGTTTGTTCTCCTCCTTTATGGGACACTTGTTAAAAAGGACAAAAAGAACATATAAGGTTAAAAATTTAATGACACCTTTATAGCTGCAGCTGCAGTTACAATACACTTGTTTCTCTTTTTCCATTACAACCCTTGTTCCTCCAACGCTTCTATGGCGACTGACACCGCTACAGCTATAGCTACAACAACCGTTAATCATGTCGCTACAACAAAGTTAGCTTCCGCTTTGGCAACCACTCCTACCTCTAATGTTGCTGTCACATTGCTGTCGAAACCCCAATATTTGTTGTTGCACTACTTTACAAGATTTTACGCTTCGCTTGGTCTCGCAAACGTGGTTACTGGCTTGCCAATCGTATTGATGCAAATGAGGTAGGTGAACGGTATCATTGCAGACGTTGCAACTATGTTCGAACTGATATTAGATACGAGGAAGACTATCTCTGCAATTGTGTTGTGTGCAGAAATAGATAGAATTTAATTTGGTTGATTGGATTTTCGGGGTTTAAAGTTAAGTATAGATGTTTGTAATCTATCGTTTCTTTTTTGCTTCATCCTTTTTCATGTGTCTCTATCTTTCAACTATCTTTTATCCACTTTAATGATAATCGATGGGAGCTCTAAACCTCATCTATGTTTGTAATCTAGATCTTACCTTCCATTCAACACACATACCAAATAATGGAGGTTGAAATTAAGATACCAATTAGCTAGTTAGTATTGAAATACCAATTAGTTTATTTCATTCTTGCACTTATATTTACTAGATTTCTTCATGTGCAAAGCATTTGACTTTTTCCATTTAATTTTAATATTACATTGTTTTAAATTATGTACTGATAAAAAAATTTATAGATATATTATTATATATTATTTTGTTGATATCATGTATAATAAAACTTGACAAATAAATCAAGTAAAATTTTAACTATTGTAACAAAAACTTCAAAACTTTTTTATTAACATATGAGTCATTTTAGTATACACATATTTATCATTTCTAACATCACTATTAATTACCAAGTTGATTAGTTGATTGACCTCTAGATGAGACTTAATCTAATTTTTAAAAATAAGTTTCTCGACTTAACTAATAGCAAATATCTTTTTTCGTATTTTGTTATTCGTGAACGTTTACCCTATTTTTCTTCTCCCTCTCATTCCTTATGTTGAAATGAAATAAATAAATTAAAAAAAAAAACAAACAAACTTACAAAGAAGAAAAATTCAAATGTTTATAAAAATAAAAGTTAGGAGATATCTCTATATAGTTAAAGAAAAATAAAAGTTAGGAGAGATCTCTATATAGTTAAAGAAGATAATGTTCCTTCTATTTTATGTTTTAATAGGATGATACTAAATAATATTTTTTTAGAAAAACTTTACTTAATCCCCCCCCCCCCCAAAAAAAAAAAAAAAAAAAACTGTTAGTATACATAAGTAAGTTGTCCTTTTATTTTAATGATGTTTTAATCGCACGTTTCAAAAACTCATAAAATTTTATATTCATTGTAATTTAAAGCAAAGTCGTAACTTTTTAACTTTTTTCTTTTTTTTTTTTATGGTTGTAGGAGTTAAAAGAATATTACAAAATTCTAAATTTTAAAATTTAAAGGTTAAATATAATTAATTTTAAACCATTAATTTTTATAATCTCTAAGATTTTAAACCATTAAGTCTATAGCGATCTAGATAAAAGAAATTTTTCTATATTCGTAAATAGTTTAATATTTATTTATTTATAATAATTTTTCTGTTAACTTTTATAACTTTTTAATCTTTCTAACTTTTATTTTGTATGTATATATAATCTATTCGTTAAATGAAGAAAAATATAAACTAATTGTATAAAAAAAATCTAATATAAAACATAAAAATATTTTAAATTTAAGTTTTTGTATTAATAGTAAATCATAAACTTCAAATTTTATTTTGTAAATAAATAGGACTATTTTTTATTTAAACAGGACTAATTTTTATTTAAGTAATTATTTTCAATATTTTTCTATATTTTTATTTTAAAAAATGTTTTAATTATTAAACTAAGAGAGTTTTTAATGACCATAATTAATTATATTTTAAGGTAGAGTAACTTAGAATTCAATTTTAAAAATAAATTAAAAATATTTCTTACATTCAAATTTATTCTTTTTAGACTTGTGATATTCTTTTAATGAATCGTTGCAAATATAGTAATTAAATACAAAGTATTAGCATATATAGCAATATTTTTTTAAAAAATGCAAATATAGAATAAATCGTTGCAAATATAGTAATCAAATACAAAGTATTAGCATATGTAGCAATATTTTTAAAAAAATGCAAATATAGCAAAATTTATCCGTAATAGACTTTGACCACCACCAAAAGAAAGTCAAAACCTGGACAACTTTTGTGAGTTTAAAATATATTCATGCTCAACTTCAAATGAGAATCTCCATCTTTCCACTCCCTCTTATAAGTATTTTTCTTAAATTCCAAAATCTCAACATTGCATAAAAAGAAAATGAAGGTAAAATTAAACAACAATGTATCAAAAATGATAAATGCAATACAACAAAGAAAAAAGGAAAAAGAAACAACAAATCTATGTAGAGGAGAAGGCTCAAATGTTGTAAAAAAAAAAAAAAAAATTAAAAGACTACCATTTATATGTAAATTTGTTGTTTTCAAATATAAAAAAAAAAAAAAAAAAAAAAAAATTTTATTAAAAAAAAAAAAAAAAAAAAAAAAATTTTATTAAAAAAAAAAAAAAAAAAAAAAAAATTTTATTAAAAAAAAAAAAAAAAAAAAAAAAACTAAAATATTTACAAATATAACAAATTTTTACTGAATGAGGTAGGTAAATGGTATCATTGCAGGTAAATGGTATCATTGCAGATGTAACATCATTGACTACAATAATAGATGTTGCAGCTATGTTCAGACCTACATAAGAATCCCAATTTCATGTTGTTGCGACATCCACCAGGAATCCCAATTTTTGTTGCTGCAACTACTTCCAAAAGATCTTCCACTTTGTTTCCTTCTTGTGTTACAAACATCCACAAGATCTTCCTCCTCGTTTGTTTCTATTGTTGCAAACATGGTTGTTTGCGTTGTGCGAATAATGTAAGCAAATGGTATCATTGTATATGTAACATCATTGACTGCGATGATAGACGTTGCAACTATGTCTATAGTAAGAGTAAGTATTTGTAATCAATTTATTTTTTCGTTCATTTATTTATTTTTTTTGTCTCTATCTTTCAACTATTTTCCTCTAATTTAACAATATTTTGTGGAAACTTGAGACCCCATATTATGTTCATAATCTACATCCAAATAATGAACGTTGACACATACCAATTAGCTAGTGAATGTTGAAATGCCAGTTAGAGTTAGTTTACTAGTTTCATAGCACGTTCATCACATGTGGCTAGTAATATTTGAAGTAGTAGCATGAGAAAATATCAAACTTGCAAGTTAAATAAATTTATTGATGTTTTTATCGATTAAACTATGTAGAATTAGTTTATTTTTTATTTTTAAATTATTATTCTTTTTTATAAAATATGAATTAGATATCTCATTACAACATAAAATACATTTGTATAAAACGAAGAATCAAATCTTAGACCTTTTTTTGGTTGAAGATACACACTTAAAGCTGCTTTCAACTATGTTCACGTTGAACATAAAAATTCATAGATACAATATCGATGTCGAACTGAACAACTCCATCAAATGAATGTAAGTAAAGAAATATCCTATTTAAGCTTCAATCCATGCATTTGTCCGGAAACAAGTTCACCCTCATAAAACTCCCGACACTCGACGACACGAATACTAAAAACTCTTATAAACAACCGGTGTTAATATTCACACCAATCAAACTACTGTTTCTTATTTCACAGACTATCAGCAAGCTACAATTTATCTACATAAAACACCAAAGCCTTCACACTAGTGCTAGTTTAGTTTGCAATAAATTAGAGACGAACCATTACTACTTCGCATGGCACACACTGAATTTATTTATATACATTGGCTGGGTATGATGTTTTTAGATTATTTATTTGTGATAAAGTTACAGAATCAGAACATTTTCTGCCTCCGCAAATTGGCTGCAGTCAATTCCCTTACTTGAAAACGTCTTGATTAGCCTTGGAAAGATCTTAGCAAGCATAATTTTGAATCCAGTAGAACTTTGGTTCGGATTTTCAAGTTTTGTTGCTCCAAAGTGATAATCACTTCCTACGGGAGTTCCTTCCATGTACGCTCTACAGGCTGCTAGAATGTGCTGATAACGTCTCCTGAAGTGTTCCTCCACAAGTTTCTCAAAATGCTGCAACAGAAGAAATGACATTTTGGATAAAGTCACAAATCATAAAGGACTTTAGCATTCTTACTTTTGAATTTATCAAATGATTGGAAACATTATTTAGTAAAACAACTAGCATGAGAAATACGTTTATGCCATGCAAACAATGTGTTAATTAGTGAACTTTCAATCAAGATCTTTCCTGGCACGTTCATCCGCCACTATATGGCATAATTATTTCATATAAAACGGCACAATTGCTTGACTCACAAGAATAGTCGGTTCTCATTCAATTGCCAAAACAATGGAAAGCAGAGTCAGTTATTAATACCTTAGGGGGTTTGCTTAGCAAGTACATCATAGATTTGCAGGTAACAAGAAATGCATTCTCATTGTAGCTCGCGGAGTTCCTCTCTCCCTCAGCTCTTCCTAATTGAGCATCATATCCTGCCTCGTTATAATATGGCTTCTCATTAAGCACGAGAGCCTGAAGGGAAAGAAGAACTTGAAGTATAGTAGAACTCCCAGGATTCCACACTTCAGAGCCGCTGCCTGTCCAAGTGTTTAGTAGACTTAAACAGACCTTGCCAGATTCATACAAGTTTGGGTTGACACGGAGTCCACCAGAAATGTAATGCACTAGCTGCAAAAGATATGAAGGAACTTAACAAGAGCCTAAGATTTACTAGAAAAATTTAAATACATTTTCCAGCTAAGAAAATCGACTACGGGCTGAAATATTTCCCTATGTCTAAGATAAAGAAAGGGTTCCAACTCAACGGTCAAAACAAACTTAGTGCACAAAGCAGCTAACATTGCAGAAAAATATTAAATTGGCAGTGGAAAGAAAGCGATTGATCTCAGTCACTATTGGAGGCATGGAAACTTACAATTACAAAATGTAGAACTTAATGAGAAAGCTTACAGGTGGTATTTGAGGGTACTCTGGAGGAAGAAAAATGTCAAAGAAGAAAAGGCCGTCATGGTATGGTGTTCCAGGTGCACCAATAATGACCGCTCGAATAAGATCCATCCTCTCCTCAAAGACACGAACATAAACAGTTTCTACAAAAAATTTCTCTCATTCAGTTGGACAGTTGCATACCAACTTCATAAGAATCAATGGTTGAAACCATACGAAAGAAGATAAAATGCTAACCAGGAAGATTATTTCTAAGAATGCTCCATTCTTGTTGGACCTTCTTTAGCCATCCTCTACTTGCCTATGAGAAACCAGAAGAAAAATGAAAGGATCATCTCAACTGCTGCGATAAAATGACCGACTTAAGATTCTAAGGTATGTACTGACCTGAGAGAGCATAGACCCTTTTCCTGATGAAAGAAAATGATGGTCCGGGCAGTCACTGGCCATGTCAAACTGTGTAAATAGGTCGTAGTTCTCACTCGAGGTTGAAAATGTTAAATCGTCATTCTTATGAATTTCTTCAATGCTTAAACTTGTCTCACCAAAATTGTGTAATTTAGCTACTTGCGACATCTCAGTAGACTGGCTGCAAGTTTGCAGCACTTCTTTCTCACAGAGTAAATCAATTTCGTCTTCACCTTCAAATGATTGAAGGGCTGTAAAAGTGCCTGATAGAATTGTCGATCGAACTGATCCAAACAATGTTGTAAAAATGTTCGAAAAAAATTCAATGGCAGCTCGAGAAAAGAAGCAAGTAGTATCCCTTTTGAAGTTTTGGCCAGCACCATCACAATTTGGCATATCCTGAACACAAAGGATGTGCTAACCATTTAGTTTAAAATGAATTGAAAATAGATTAACGAAATAATTTATATATATATATATGTATATTCATTAAAAAAAATCTTTTAAAAAAAAAACACTTATCCATTTATTTAAAATGAATTAAATAGTTCCGGAGTTTTAAAGTGAATGGTACAAACATGTAGACCAGATTTTGGGAGTGCTAGAATTGGCTTTACCTTTCCTTTCTGGATATTGTATGGTTTCAAAGGCTCAATCTGGTCTTGTCTCGATTCCTCAAGATTTTCACCATTAGATACGGCGATTGTAGAAACTTCATACTTATCAATGGGGAAAATCTCTTGAGGTGAAACCTACAATCAAGTGCAAGGGAACCAATATGACTACAGCAGCTATCTCATAGAAAATCTGCATGGATGGATTATTACCACAGAAGGGACCTTAATAGATTCAAACCAAAAACTAATGCAAATTTTAGGGGAAAAACTTCAAATTTTATTGATCAAAATTCATAAATGATTAAAAGAAAAAAAAAAATGCTAAACGATGGTACAATTTCTTTAAGACCGGAGCTATTGGACCTAGAAAGTGATTCCCTTAGAGAGGCCTATCATCTGGTGAAGGAACTGACCATTCACAATGCAAAGAAGATAGAGTATTATAGCTATATTCAATAATGCTACAAATGAATTTATGGGGGATCCCTGGTCCCTGCTACATGTATGATGAAACAGTGGAACATAATGAGGTTATTAATAGAAAGTAGAGACATTAACTAAAATGAATACCATGCTCGTAGAACAATTAGCCCATTTGACCTCCACAGCGCCATCTTTAAAGCCTGTAACATTACCAATGAAGGATAGGAAGTTCTCCGCATTCATGTTATTATCAATGATGTGATTCTCCCCGTTCTGAGCAGACTCATTCATGGAAATTTCATACATTATATTATTTTCATCAGGTTGACTGCCAAACTTATCCAATGCCAACCTAAACACAATATCTCCAAGAGAGAAGGAATAATCTGGGTGCTCAATCAGTTCGTATGCACTCATTGTTTCCTCCACCACCAGTCCATCCAGATTGCTACCCTCGCTCGAATCACCAGTTCTCAATTGAACTTTAACAGTTCGTTCCTTTGCATCAACAGCCTGTACAACACCCCATCTTTGAGTTAACGACATGCTTGAATCATCACAATTGCCCTTCTCCATAACGAACTGCTGAGGCCAAAATTCATGAGCATTCACAGCATTTGCTGGAGTTAAACAATGAGAATCTAATGCTGTCGAGCGGCTACCGTCCTGCCATAGCACATCAACTTTAGTTTTTTTCTTCACAATGACACAGATTTCCTGTAAGCCTGTACCACGATATCCACCATTCGTGAGGTCATGAGTAGTAATGAACTTTTCACCAAAGTAATCATTTTTTTCATCCACAGGAAAAATACACCAATCACCAAGATTCCAATTTGCATGAGGAAAGCACGACAACAGAGTCAATTCCTTTGCATGTTGCATATGTGGGGGAGCCGTTAAACTTGAAGAACAGCCGATCAAAATTGAGGCAAGCCAATCAACATACACTAGTCCTGCCTCCACAGAACAGACTGTTCCTTCACATCGGTCATCTTTCCAACCAGACAACCATCCAGGTGGTTTGGAAACATTTGAGAACCTTACTCTTTGTCCAGGGTAATAAGGGTACTGTGAATCATCGAGTGCATCTACAGATATGGGCAAGAGCTTCTCTTGGTCCACAGCAATGATTTCGCAATTGGTCCCATCGTCAAAAAGAACACTGACAGAATCAATAACCTTATCTACTCTTCCAATCCATGGCCCATTAACAACAACATCTCCAGCAGAAATGGAACGGATTTTTAAAAGATCTTTAGAATTAACATCTTTGATTAAGGGTCCATGATTTTTCTCCAAATCAACAAGCATGTCTATACCAACAACCTTTCCCATCTGTCCAAAAGGATCATTCACAGAACAAACTGCATCTCCAAGCAGGAATTCCCTCTCAAAGGAAAGGAACTCATCAATTTTTCCAATTGTTTCCTCTAAGCTTGATAAAATGCAGCTAGTTTGGCCGTGATAATATTCCGCTTCCTCTAGGTCATCACTGCTATCACACTCACTGGAATTCTCCCAATCCGAGTCACTTAGAAACAGGTCCATCAATAGAATGTCTATACAAGATAATATCACGTGATGATAATACAGTGTCAATAACAAATCTGCGTACCGAAATAAAGATGAAAAGAATTACAAGAAAAAGTACCTCAAGTGTCCTCCAAGTAAAAATTCAAGCCTCAGTTGTTAAAACCAGAGTTTCAATTTTCTCAAGTATTTTTGCTTAAACTTTTAGCAACAGTACTTCCTTGGGTAATTTATAACTTCACGAAGGCACCACTTCCTGCAAATTAGATATGGATAAAATATCATTCAAATTATGTCATTGAATTGAGAAATATCACACAAGAAGAAAATGATCTTCCATGTTTTGCTGCATTACAGTAATTTTCAGCTTTGAATCATAACTTTTTAAGCAGCAGCATTGAATCACTCATAAAGAACATCATCAACAATAAATATGTGTGGAAGAAACACCAGTAAGTTGGATATAGAGGGTACCATTCAATTTCCACTTGTTTCATTAAATCTTCCAACTCCTGGGTAGGATCCAAAACTAAATTGTTTTGTGTAGCACAACTAACCAAAGATTGAAGATAAATCTGAAGCAAAACAGATTGATGATTGTAACGATTGTCTATATCTATCTGCCAAATGAGCAATTTTCAATAAGTATAAAAATATTATACCTGAATGAATCAAAATCCACAATAGGATACCTTCACTGACAGAAACAGAGCAAATTGCAAAGAAGATTTGCAAAGGGATAAAAGGAGTCAACAAGGACCCAAATGCCAAAGGAGATTTGCCCAATAATGGACTGAAGTTTCACTCAAAGGAAACTTCTGAATAATAGTTTCAGAACGGACGAAGAATCAAGAAGCAGCAGAACTGCCAAATAAAGACTTCTCTTCGTTCTGGAACAAAGACGGATGATGACAAAGAGATTTTTTTTTTTTTTTTTATTTTCAAGTTGACTGCATCAACCATAAGAACCTATTTGCCAAAGGAGATTTGCCCAAGCCGGAAAAAACTTCAGAATAATTATAAATGCAGAAAATCTAACAGAAATATTAAACTACTCTGAGAGCCTGATTTCTAATGCCAAAGGAAATTTGCCCAAACATTAAGCTGTTGTCGCCAAGTCTATCGGCTCTCATTCGGATTCTTTCTTCAGAAGGATGCTAATTAATGTTCATCAATAGTACCAACGGACGTAACCAATCCACCACATATATCCAGCAGCTTGATCTAGAATGGAGAAGCCACATGTTGCTCGGTTACTTCAAGAGAGTTATGTCATCAATTACTCATGGAATCAACAGCCCAACAAATCTATTGCATTCCCTTTTCACCTGCAACCATGATTACTGTTAGTAATTCCCATTAAAAAAAAAAAAAAAGAAGGATGAAGCGAGAATAGCATATTGTTTAGAAGCTACCGCTTTTGGTTGTTCGAGCAGCAGCACTTAAAATTATTCCTCAGAAAATAATATATCTATATATACCGAAAGAACTGCCTTTATCACTTCTAGCATTTATAAACTACTACGTCCTTTAACGGCAGATGACATGGACAGGCATAAGAAATGGAATTTGGATGTAATGTTTTCTAGAGAAAAAGAACAAAATTCATCGTTCAATAATGGAAGAAGGAAGGTCAAAATACTCAGTTTAAATAAAATTTATCATCATACTAATGATTTCAATGTGCTACCCACAACGCTATGCAGACACATCAAGAAACAAACGAGTGCGTAAGGCTTAACCTTGTGACTGCACAGTCCATCAATAAAATTCCAAATGGAGAGCCCAAAAGAAAAACGCGGAAAAGGCAACAAACTCAAAATGAGAAAAGTATATCTCAAGCTCAACATAAACGAAAACTAACATCCCGATTTGATCAGCTGAAAACACTCTTCGTTGAAAACCCGCAGATGATAAGTTCAAAAATAAAAAAATAAAAAACGAGGCGAAATGCTTCAACTCCATCAGATAAATAGATAGCATGCAAAGGAAGAAGAAAACAAAAATCATAAGCAAAGTAAGGTGGCTATCGAACTTTGTACCTCTGAAAATTTCATGTATGGCCAAAGGAACTACCGGAATAGAGCAAAAGCAGGACTCCAGAGAATCGAAGGAACTCAACGGAAAACATAATTCACAGTCACGGCCGGAAAAATCACCTTCTCGCAAACAAAGCATATGACAATCACAAGGGAAACGAGAAACAGAAGCGGAAGATTTCAGAAAGGCGAAGTTTCAGTGATTCAAATCCCGGTATTGTCACCACTTTCGAGCCTGGAAGTCATTGCAGAGTTGCTTTCTTGTTCCCTCTGCCGGTGGGTTGAAGGTGGCGCGTGGAGGATCCACGACCAAATTACTCCATATTGAGACCCTTCAAGAAGAGATACCGAACAGAATATGCCAAAAAGATTTCTCGAATAAAGTAGGGATAACCTTTAACAAGTTTGCTCATTATTTAAAATTCTGTATACTGAATTAATTAACATAATAATTTTAAATCAATTTTTTTCTTTTCTTTCCTTTTAGTTCATAAAGTTGGATTTTTTTTTTTTTTAAATTTTTTATAGCTCAGCTTCGGATGAGATTCAAACCTCTTTTTCATCCAGTCGAATGTATGTTTGTAATCTATATACCGTTGGAAAGTGCTCGAATCCACCATTTTTGTTCCTTTTGAAAAAAGTCTTTCGTTTAATAGAGTTTCTTTTTCATATTCATTAAAAAACTATTTGGATTTTTAAAAAAGAAATTTAAAAAAAAAAAAAATGATTTTCACGATCTAGTTTTTTAATTTTCAAAACTATGTCCAAATTTGAAAACATTTATAAAACGGGTTGCAACAAACAAATACATTAAATTTGTAAATCTAACAATGATTTTTGAAATTTATAAATATAACAAAAAGATTATCTTATTTCATTTTTTTTAACACACATGTATATTAATTATCGATATAGTTTATATTTAGTGTAACTTGACATACTTTATATTTAGCCTATTAGTCAATTTAATAGTACTTCGTAGTGGAATAGGGGGGAAAATGACATTTTATACTATTCCTCAACTTTCCTCTCGTGTTTAATTTATTCTCCCTACCCACCTTCCTCTCTCTTTCCAATTAGGGCTTTTTTTTTTCTCTCTTTTAAGTACCTAATTAGCTTTTTTTTGACACGTACATATAATGATGTGATTTTAATATTTTAAATTAAATAAAAGGTTGTTGATGTGAGAATTTGATGAGCAATTTTACCGTTGGGTCAACTAATAGGGTTTAAGATTTAGAGTCTATTTTTTAACTTTGTCTTATTGGTTTAGGTTGATTCACTTCTTATAATTGATATTCCACATTTCAACTTGATCTCAAAAAACCATTTATAATATATCTTAACGGTTAACTTTACACAAATGTTAAATTAGTATCTCAACCTCTAGAGTTGGTATCAAAGTATTATGGTTTTGGAAATTTTCAATTTTGTTTCTATAAAAATAATAATAATAATAATAAATATTATTATTTTTATAATATTGTTAAATCTAGTGTCACAACATGATTTTTTTTTTCTTTTTTCAAATTAGAGAGATGGGGCGAGGCCATGAACAGATTATTATGACAACATTTTCAATATTAAACAATAAAAATATCACTTTTAACTCATATTTATTTATCATATCTTTTCTTACTTAATTCTCAACATAATTTATTCATAGTTGTTCTTTTAATTATTTGATTTCCTTTAAAAAAAATATATATTTAATTTATTTATTAATTGAATATATTATTATTTTTAATAATTAATTAAATTTGGATTAAGGGACATTTTATTTGTTTAGTTCTCTAACTTTTAAATTTTTAATTACGAATATTAACTGTTGGTCCTTTTAAAATAATAATTAAAATAATTAAAGATTCATAGAGCTAATGGACTTAATCAACATAACAATTGAAATAATTGAAGGTCCTATTTAACTTTGAATTAAAATTTGGCCCTCCAACAACTTTCTAGTTTTAGATCCGCCCCTAATCTTCTAAGACAACAAATCAAACAACATTGGATAAAATCAGACACATTTGGAACTTAATGTATTCCAAGTTAAATTGACAATTTAACCTAAGTTTTAGTAAGCAATTAAAGAAATAATTGTTATAATTCCCTAAACCAGAGTGGCAAGGTTCTATAGTTGTTGCTGTCCAAGAATGTGATAAGAGGGATAAAAATATATATGTGTATATATATATACATGATATAAAAAAAAACTTGCTTGGAGAATCCATACACAAAAAGAAAATTAAGGATAGAAGAGAATATATATATTTAATAATAAAGGTGAAGAATTTGAACAATATACAACTTGATCGTTAACCCGCATTATATAATATGAATATGTTAACACACACTAAACATCTCATTTTGGCTGGATAGGAATAATTTGATACCATTACAAAAGGGAAGAATGATGTTTAGGCAGTTTGGCCTACAAATTCGATTCTTCTGCTGCCTCTTATTAAACTTGAATATTTTTTTCAAGTTAATTTCTTTTAGTTTCATGTTTTTTTTTTATATATAAAAAAATAGAATAGAGAGATATTAAAAAAATATAGAGAGAGAGGAGAATACAAGTTTTGAGAGATTGGAGATATTTTTTTAGAGAAATTTGGAGAGAAAAGATAGGGTTAACATTAAAGAAGATAATAAATTTGTCCATATTTTTGCGGATTTGGCTATCTCTCAAGATTATTCTTTGATCTGAAAAAATGTTTTTCAGATAGCATTTTCTCTCCCATTCAAAATGAATTGAGAATATTAATTAGATAAAGTAAAGATAATATTATTGATAGAAAAAACAGAGAAGAATATGTTAGAGAATTTTACATTAAGAGAGTAAGCGACCTCATAAAAAATATAAGAAAATTAAATTGGAAATGTTTAAAAGGAGAGAAAAAAATGAGATTTTTTTTTCTCTATTTTTAGAGACAAATATAAAGAAATAAGAAACAAATTAGCAGAGACAAGTTAACGAGAGAGTTTTGCCAAAGAGCATTGTAGAGAAAAAAAAAAAAAAAATGAGATGTTGAGAAATAGAAACCTGATTTTAAAACTACTTTTTTTTCTTTTTCTTTTTTAAGTCTTACAGGTCCTAAAAAAAATTTAAAAGAAAAAAGAATTGCCCACAGTTTTATAAAAAATTTATAAAAAATAGGAATTTAGTTATCAAACTCAACAATTAAAAAATAAACCCCATTTAATACATTTAATTTATGGGTTTGTTTTCTTATCGATTACAACTTCTTTGTTATGGTTTCAGTTTTTTCTTACTAAACATTTGTATTTTTACCCAAATTTTAAGAACAGAAATGTGTAGTTTTCAAACCTTAGTTTGGTTTTTAAAAATATCTCTAATAGCGAGAAATAGTGTTTATAAACCTAATCTTTTAAAATTAGAGACTAAAAACTAAGTAGCTACGGAATAAAATTTAAATGATTACTAAATACCAGACAAATATTTTAAATATTGCAAAATAAAATAAAATAAAATAATAAAAATATCAACCCATTAAAGTGACAAAAAAACATATTTGTGATATCAATAAACCTTCTTAAAACAATTGCTTTTTCACCTGAGAAAGAAACAGTTTATAAGTTATATTATATTCTCCCAAGTTCTGTCTTTTTCCTTAAAAATATTTATAGCATATAACATTTTATTGTCATCCATATTATATGATCTTATCTTTTCAGATGACAATTCTACAATAGAAGAAACTTTCTTTTTTCTTTTTTCTTTTTTCCTGATCAAAGGTCATCCATGAAACAAAGAGTATGAACTAATTGGATGACACGGATGCCAATATGTTACGACAATAAATCATCTTTATCTCCTTATTAAAATGATTTTGTCTTATTATGAACCTAAAAGCACGTTAAACATGCACACTAATTATATCTTCTTAGATTTTACACAATGTTTCGTAACAACAAATATATATTGAATGTCCATGATGCCGATTTTCATTACTGCCATATCAATTTCAACTCAGTCACTAAATTGATAAAGAAAACTTTTAGGATATTATTTATCAACGAATGCAAGTGAGGTCCATTCCAAAAGTAACAGTTTTGAAGTGCAAATTTGACCTTGCTATCATATCCCATATCCTTCTCCAAATTATTATTTGAGGAAAAAAAAAAGAAAAAACCCTGGGGATAAGCTTAGAAGCAAAATGAACAAGCAGATTATTTCCAAAAAAAATAACAACAAGCAGATGATGGTAACAAAGGACAAAGCAGCACAATCCAACTTTTATTTAGTATTGTTTAGGGAAATTTTGAATTTTGGTGGTGGGTTCAATTGTAACAATGCATTGGCATTTGCTCCCACTTGTTTTAATATTTTATGAATTTCACCATTTCCTTTTCACTTTTTTGGGTGGATTTCAATGCGATCTTTTGTTTGTAGCCTTTTCAATGTTGTGGCTCAAAATCCATCTGCTCCCAGATTCTAGTGATCATCTGGACAAAGAAATCCACAACTCTGCCACGTTTCATCTGTAGACAGGAGAGGTAAATTGTTTAACAAATGAATGGATAAGTACAGAGAATCCATGAAAAGGAATCAAATATAACTTGATTTAACCCAAAAGTAAGAATTGATCAAGACCTCAAACCCATACCAGAGTGAGAAATGTTCAGAGAAGTTTTCTCAATCATTACATTTCCCAATCTTCAAAACGTTCTCTTTCCCTCCCCTTTAAACTGGTTTTTGAGAAGTCGTCCCACAAAGCAAGATACCAAACAATTTTCCCATTTCCATCTATGAGAAAGGAGAAAGCTTGAACTTTCCTGCTGTTTTACTTTTTTGTACTCACCCAACTTCTATGAGACAATCGCCTCTTACTTAAAAGAGGAGTTGTCACAGTAAATTGTACTTTGGAAAGTAGTTTGGTAGTAAAAGTGTCCAGTTTCTTTTTGTCTGCCAAATCTTTAGTTGTTTTCACAGCTATGGTTATTTCCTGTCTTTCAGGACCTTCAAAATCTAACATTCTTGCTGCTAACATGGTTTGTACTTTCTCCCTCGCTTTTAAAAGCTGTAACAAAGCTATATCAACAGAGTGTGTGGAGAATATTGGTTTGTTGGTATCTATGGGACAGCACAAGTGCACAACATAGACCAATTGTCAAGTTACAGATCACTTCCAACTCTCTCTTATCAAAAAGAAAAAGAAAGGAAAAAAGGGTCTTCCATCCGGATTTTGATTTTCCTTCTCGTGTGTTGGTTGGACTATTCACCTCTGATTTGCAAATCCATTTCCATGCATCTCTCTTGGAAAGAAGAGATAATGGTTGCTTGCATAGGACAGCAGAACATAGACCAATGTCAATCCACTATACATGACCCATCAGAAATTTTAAATCATCTCTAAATCGAAAAGTTCTTAATTGATAAATTAAGGTCCATATAATTCTAAATTTTTTCACTAACATGTAGAAGCATATTAATATGATTCATGACATCCAACACAAATTAATATCGATTAGAAATAAAATAATATTAGACCTTGAAAACTTGGATTTTTTAGTACTAGGAGGAATTCAAACCTCTAACATCTTAGTTAAGAGCGTATGTCGTGTGCACATGTAGGCCGAAAACTTTAATACTATAATAAATAGCCATTAAAATCTAAAAGCTTAAACCCATAAACTAGGTATATTCTTAACGAAGAGATAACAGGAAATCTAATGGCAAGCATTTAACAAGAATAAAAAGGGAGAGAAATTGCTGTTGCGGTGCCGACCAACTTGGCGTAATTAACAAAGCAACTAGTGGAAGGACTGTTGAGAGGAAGAACTGTGTTTGAGGCAAAACCATACTTTAAATCAAAGTGGAAATCGTGCAAAGTAGTGAGGTGGGATATTAAGTATAAAGAAGAAAAAAGAATTCTCTAAGTGGCAAATAAAGTGACTCCATTTAAACCCACTTTTCTTTGTGAAAGTGGGCCAATAAATTTCAAACAATTAGAGAACTCCAGGCCTTCCAGGCCAATACACTCCCAAGGAAAATTTTGACTGCATTTTTAATCTTGATACAAACAATCGAAGTTTACATGTCCAATCTTATTCTATTGACAAGTTTCAACTATCCTTTAAATAAACCCATGTCATTTCATTAAGATATTAGTACTTTTGTTCGGTAGGACTATAGTGGCCAGATCATCATAATTAAATTTTTATTCTTGGCTGTAAATTATTCAACTTAACACCAGTATAGTGCTTTATCGAGGTGTTTTTATAGTCAACTCAACAACTAATGGCATCAAATTTGAGGTTTGGAGTTCTAGCTTTGGAGACACGAGTTCAAATAGCATATCCATATCTGTAGATTACTCTCTATCTCTTTCCGCTGTAATCTTAACTGTTGTGTCTGGGGTAAGAAAAAAATTGATATAAAACAGCACAAAGATCAAAACAGAATCCCCCTAGTATAACAGAAAGTAACAATGTAAATAAATATTCTACAATTAATAATATTCTTTTTTTAGTTCAAGAACATGTTGACTAGAAGATTCGAACATCTGATATCTTGATAGACAGAACATGTCTTAACCAAATGAGTCATCCCTCAAGTTCCTATGATTAATATCTAAATAATATTCTTCATTATTTTTTTCAAACATATAATCTTATTTGTTACAAATTGAATCCTTCAACTCAAATAGTAGATTCTTGGATTATTCTTCCTCTTCTAATGACGTGAGACTTAATCATTGGATGTCTAACAATACATGGATTAAATCATTTCGAGCTTATAAATGTATTTTAACAATATAAATACAAGAAATTAAACTTACTTTTTGAGAGAAATCTCTAAATATCGTGGGATTGGTGGCATCTTAACAAATAAAGTGGCAAGGAACAAAAAGGGCGGTCCTGAAAAAGTGGAGAATTTGGTGTGTGTGTGTGTGTGTGTGTGTGTGTATAAATGAAGTTTGGAGCCATTAGTCAACTGAAGAGACAAACTACTGTGTGGTTTGCTTGGCCCATTGAGTTTATTTTAAATCGAGAACTTTTGGTTCAATTGCCTCTTCCTGTTGGAGTTGGAAATAATGGGGATGTATTGCTCTTTCCATTATCTTTTAACCCAACCTTTCAATTTCAAAACCATGTCCTTTCCATTTACCAAAAGTTCATAGTTTCATCGCTTCCAATTAATCAATCAGCATTTACTCCAATATCAGAGATAATAATTTATAATAAACAGGAGAAATATGATGCAACAGTAGGGCTAAATATATTTCCCTGGGGTTTGGAAGGATTTCAGAAATTTATGATATGGGGGACTATGAGACCCTGCATGGTTTCCATAGAAAATATCTTGGCAGTCAAATTTTTGTACGGTCAAAGGGTTTGAGATGTTCTGGATCTATGTAATATATGATTGCGAAGCCTACATTTGTATAGTATGTGCTCTGATTGTGCAAAAGAAGAAATTGCAGAGATTTGAGTTCTATAGTAGGTTGTAGTTTGTAAAAGGTAGATTCAAAAGCTTAAGTTTATAAAGATTATGAGAATAACAAACTCATGAGAATAAAACATGCTTGCCCACTAAATGTAACTTCGACTTTCATATTCCATGCTAAAGATCAATCCACTAGCCTAACAACTCCGAAAATTAGTTAAGATGATAAAATGCCATTAACGGGTTAACTGAATGTCGCAGTCCCTTCGAATCTGAATGTCAAAGTTCAGCCTAAAGAGGGAACCAAGTGGCAAAAAAAATAAATCTCAAAAAGAAGCTGCCAGGAACTTGTCTAACAAACCCAAAAGTACCTTTCCCTTTCCATGTGCCCAGCGTTTCAACGTATCCGTCCGTCTAAGTGGACTCTTTTTAAAGCTTCCCACTTTCTAGATGGGTTCCCTCCAAAGTCCACATTGCCTCTTAAATCTCCCCAAACTCAGTTTTCTCACTTTAATAATTAAGTCTCATTCGCTGTAACAGAATCACTTTCACTCCCTCAAATCAATTTAAACAACATCGATTGGCATAACTTCAATCAGCTTACACTTTACGGAAATGGAACTTTTTTGGTATTAAATTCTTGGTATCGGGTCCCACTACTCCACGGAGAGATTCATACAACCCATTCCCCAATGTCGGATTCGAGAGACAGCTCATTTTTAAAACTTTTCATCAACGGCTTTCAACCTAGATCCGAATTTCTTACCAAGTATCCAAACCCTTACCCCAAAGGCTGCCCAACGTGGCTTTCTAGAAATGGCAAATGATAACAGTTTACCTGAGCATTCAATGACAGATCAGTAAAGCGTTGCTATAAGATGTTTTATTCTCTAACTTATAGTTAAAAACGACTTCATTTTTGTATGGAATTACCTGACCTTGTGGTTTGTTAATACCTTCTTTATGCGCTATCGTCACTGCCAGATTTGTTAATTCCCTTAGTAGCGCAACATATCACCCAAGAAAGGTCATCACATAACTTGCTAAAGGCAAATCATTCATGTCCCCACCCCCACTCGTTGGACTGAAAAAGATCACTCAAGTATTAAAAATAGGTGGAAAGAAGAATTTCAATGATGACGAACCAACGATGTTTATGGGGGAAATAAATGGTGACGCCAGAAAGGTGCTTACCTAGACTATAAAACTAACGAGTCTTAAAATCTTCACGGTTCATACAAGATGAGAGCAGAATAGTTACTACATATACTGAACTTTATTCAAATACTAAAAGCAAGTTTTGTCATGAGAACAGACTAGCTCAGTCCTATTACCAAACCTCGTTTGTCATTCCACAATCCCTTTTAAGCAGCAAATGCTTACCAGCCATCTTCCAAACATGAAATAAAATCTCCAGACTAGAACTTTTTTCCTATATCTTTTGATATCATAGTATTGAGGGTGTTTCTTTTGATATCTTTTACTGTCACAACTGCCTATTTCTTTATCGTTAATTGTGTTGTCTTAACCAATCTTAGCATGACAGGCATGGTGATATGAACCAAAATGCCCTTGCTTTACCTCTAGAATCACTCACACATTCAAGGGCCAAATATTTACAATTGGCTTTCGGACATCAGTCTCAACATGTAGACAATGGTAAATTCAATTAAGGAAGGTCAAGAAAAGAAAATAAAACAAAACTTTTGTACATTTTGTCAGATGATGCTACAAGAAGAAAATAGAGCTTCATGTCAGGAAGATTTTATTATTTTTAGGTGCTTATATTTGGGTCAAATTTATGACATTAATTAGGCTTGTCATTTTATTATTTAGTCAGTTATTCTGGAAGTTATGTGTTTTTGAATCAGGAGCAGAATGTCTTTTGGCTAATTGGCTAAGTAGAATAGTTTCAAGGGTTAAATGGGACACTTACGTCAAGCTTGGTTTTGGAATGAAATCCTCTACGTTGATGATTGAGCCTCTTCACGAATATCTTTGCAATTCTTGATCTAGGGTTGCATGCTTGAGCATTCAAGCAAGTCTAATCAACTTGCTTGTGGAATGTTCAAACTTGAATAGAAAACCAATTCTCTTTACCTCCTGGTTTTTTATAAAAAGGCAACCTTCTCTAACTCTCCTTTGAAGTTGTCCTGATTGATTTTAGGAGTTTTAGTAATTGATAATTAGGAGTTCCCGTAACTAAAGGGCTCCTAATATCAAATTGTTAATTAGGGTTTTGATATCACATGACTGTAAGGAGAGTAGTTGTGCAAGCATAAAGAACTATGTTAGAAAAGATCGTTTAAATGTAAACTGGAATAGACAATGAGTTAATATCCTTACATGCTCCTCAACAACGGCTTGGGCAGCTTCTGCATCTGCAGGGTTAGCCTATCTACAATTTTTTGGTTTGGTTGTTGAGACTAAGCACGAAAACGTAATTGAACATCAACTGCAACATAAAAGAAAGAGAACATAAAACTTCTTAAAAGCATGTTTCAAATAAAATATATAGGACAATGTCAGTTTACAATTGAAGTGTGAGGTAATACAACCCCGGATTATCGAAGTTCCTCGTGAGATTTGCTTTAAACCTCAATCCCCAAGAGGGGAGTGAATAACGGTTCGCGTGGAAAAATCAACAAGACAATATCCAAGTCAATCGAGATGCAAAATATTCCTTAAAGTTATACATCTGACACTTGAGGAGCAATTTTCAATAAGACCGTACACAAAAGCGCACATGGAATTACCATAAGATAAATTTAGGTGAAGCTGCAATTTCCAATAAATGAAAGAAACATTAATTTTTTTCTGAGCTTCAGTAATTGAATGGAAAAAGTATGGCCGTGGAATGTTTATGTCACTTAGGACCACACAAAAAAACAGCACTTATCGAGGAGTTGACATTTTAGAGCTTCAGAAACATGATGGAAAAGATAAAGCCGTGTCGAATGTCTATGCCCACTGAAAAGGTAAAGCCGTGTGGAATCTTTATGCCCATTAAGACAACATAAAAATGCAGCAGACATGTAGCTTATGACATAGAAACAATGCAAGACGATACTTGATAATGGATTATGACATGACACGCAGTTTAAATTCCAATGGTTGCTTCTTTCGAAGCTCCATCTACGCCCAAAGCACTAAATACAAAATTAACATCACTAACAGGTTGTCACTTGCACGTCACTGAAGCTTTTACTTTGTGGAAAGATGAACGAAAAGTTTTTTGTTTGGTAGAAAAGCTGGTTTCAAAGTACCAAGTATCTAATGAATTTGAAAAGCTCGAGAACAAAAGGACTATGTGGAGCAGAGCAAAAGTCAGGATGAAAATTGTAAATTACGAAAAACTAAAAAAGCTAATTGAAGGAATATATAAGAGCTGATCGCCTCATCGCTCACCTCAAAGAATTTCTGTATGTCAGAACAAATGCAATGATATCCACTTCTTTATAAAGCCATGAACTGATCACCTTATGGCTGAACTTGAAACCGGCAAGGACTGAGTTGCAAGAACAACCAAAAGAAAATGTGCATAGACGATAAATATCAGTGATATCCACTTCCACCAATTCAAGAATCTAATAATGAAATGGCAAATTTGTAAACCTGACAGCGGCTAAACAACGCACGTAACTCCTAAGGCTTAAAAACCCGCTGACATCAAAATCGCAGTTGCATCCACCTCCCTCCAAAACCCACTTTCCACACCAACACAAGAAGCTGGAATATGTAAAGACATGTTCACTTGGTAGTGATTCATGTCAACATTTTTTGAGATCACATCGATGCAAGGAACAGAACATTCTTAGGCCCAACATCCATTTAATTTGAAAGTTGCCAAAGAATGAATAAATTCCTAAAGCTAATAAATTTCTTTCCCTCAGCCTGCAATGTTGCATTATACGTTTAGTGTTTTGTTCAGAAGCTACATGATTCTCCCCAGAAAATCAAGTTGGAATCTCATACGATGGCTAATTAAATCAAAAGAGTTAAATCATTAATGATTGTTTTTTCCGTAATCTTTCTTTTAAATAATTAGATTTTTGTAAATTCCCTATTTGAGAGCTAACTGCCATCTTATAAGCGAGAGTCTACAATAGTTCTAAGCCTTTAGGTAAAGTATCTTTTGACGGTATGACTATATAACATAAAACTGTCCAGCCTTGGCAAGCTTGAATCAAAAGAGCATAAGCTGCTTCAAGCCTGCCACCCTGCACAAAAGATTTACCAATACAATTCAGTTTTCAAAAAGGCAGTTAGAACAAAATTAGCGGCAGCACTTTCCCAAACAACCGAAGAGATCTTATCTGATGCTGCTAAAATTTTCAAATGAAGAGGAACATCTAGTCAGTACCTGCCTTAGGGATCAATCATTAAATTAAGAAGGGACTTGGCGTTCGGAGAACTGATCAAGTTAACAAATAGATCACCACTATTCAGAAACACCAACTGAAGAGCAGCAGTCACAGCATTGCTCATCAATTAGAAAACTCAGCAACATTTCCACGACTGGTGGCAGATTAGCTCACAAATCCAATGAATTCTCAAAGACAGCTAGAATACTCAAGCTGAAGACTAGGAATGGAAATTATCACCAATGATCAAAACAAGAACATGCACCATCTTTGAAGTGGTGAAAACGAAATTTATCCCTAACAATTATTTCTCTATCAGCAATAATAGAGATGTGTTTAATAGCTGAATGACAATCCTCACATATTCGAAGGTTCTTTACAATCCTTATAGTCTCACCTTGATTGGTTGCAAGTAAACCAAATGCTAGTGCAAGCTTCTCACTATGATACCTAAGGGCATAATCCCTTTCCTCATCTTCCAAATCATGCATCAAGGACTCTGATGCTGGTACATAGCCTGATTCACTACATCGACCCATCAATTCATCTAAATATCTATAGATTGTGTTTGTCTGAGGGTGAGACTTGTCACCCATGCTAAACAAATACATCTTTCCATTGATCTCTATGGTGCTATAGCCTACTTGCTTCTTTAGGCGTCGTCTACTCATCATATTTCGTACCATCTCCACTTGATCCATCCTACCGGCCAATGCGTATATGTTAGAAAGCATTACATAATGA
Organism: Citrullus colocynthis; assembly: GCA_031780015.1. NCBI lineage: Eukaryota > Viridiplantae > Streptophyta > Magnoliopsida > Cucurbitales > Cucurbitaceae > Citrullus > Citrullus colocynthis. The sequence goes on from QLSR01000227.1 coordinate 2,180,232, forward strand.
CCAGGGTTTTCTGGCTCAACTGTTAAAACATGTTCTGCAACCTTAACTCCAAGGTCAAAATTTTTATGCATTCTACAAGCCCCAAGCATTGAAGTCCAAACTGCTGGACCTGGCTCTTTAGGAAGAAATTTTTTGATAAATTGATAAGCATCATCGAGCAATCCGGCACGGCCAAACATATCTACCATGCAGACATGATGTTCTTCTCCTGGAACTAAGCCATATGCTTCCTTCATGCTTGAAAATACCCGACGACCATCATCAATCAACCCTGAATGAGCACATGCAGACAAGACCGCAACGAATGTAATATTGTTAGGACGAGGACCATAAGCTCTCATTTCACCAAAAAGCTTCATTGCTTGCTCACCGTAGCCATGCATCCCGTACCCTGAAATCATGGCTGTCCAGGTAACAACATTCCTTTCCTTCATGGAGTCAAAAACTTCCCGCGCTTTGCTTACATTCCCACATCTAGTGTACATGTTAATCAATGAAGTACCAAGAACCACGTTGAGATCAAAACCATTACCATTAGCATAATCATGCAACCAGCAACCGAAATCAAGAGCCCCTAGCTGAGAACAGGAAGACAATAAGCTCACTATTGTCGTTGGATCAGGTTGAAAGCCCGACTCTAACATCAGATGAAATAAACCAATTGATTCTTTCGGGAATCCATTTTGCTCGTACCCTGATATAAGTGAGTTCCAAGCTATAATTGTTCTTTCCGGCATTACATCAAACACCTTCTTGGCAACTTTCATATCACTAGCTTTGGCATAAAGAGCAATTAGGGCAGCCTGAACATACATATCAGAACCATACCCACAAACCATAGCATGAGAATGAATTTCTCTACCCAACCTGAGAGCTGAAAGATCTGCACAGGCTTTGATCACGGACGTAAAGGTGTAATTCGACTGGGGAACACCCGAGAAAAGCATATGACGGTAGAACAAGACGGCATCAATAGAGAAACCGAATTTGGAAGTCGCTTTGAGGAGGGAATCAAACAGGAATGAGTCAGGATTTGGCACCGTGGGGAACAATCGCCGAGCATAGGTGATTGAACCAGCGGCACAAACCAAAGAAAGAAGCTTAGTGAGGAGGGATCGACTTCTATGGAGTCCGGAAACGATTAAATGGGCATGAACTTGTTGAAGGTTTTTCAGACGGGGACCTGCTTGAAGGAGCGCTTCGTAGACTGGAGAGTGCGGTCGCGAGTCAAAAATGGGAGTTACAGGATGTTGAAATGCAAATTGTTCGGTTTCCAGTTTAATTTTGTTCATAGTTGGATTGATAATTTCTGAAAGATGAATTTTCTTCTGCATCTAATGCGTTTGCAGTTTGCAGTAAGAGGGAAAATCATTCAAACTACTAAATATTGGAACAAAAATTAATGTTTACGCCCAAAACTACAACCGATCAAGTAGTAGTCTTACACAGTTGCAGTTCCATCCGCCTCGGTCTCCTCCTCCAGAAGCTCCCGCTCAGTGCCGCCACCAGAATCCGAAGCTCCCCCGTTCCAGCTTCAAGTCTATGCTCTTCTTGCTTCCTTTCGTCGTCCTCGGCATTGTCAGCTTAGTGCAACTGCCTAAAATTATCTCAATGCACTCTAAATTGAGGTGTTGCTACGATCAATAGAGGTAGTTTGAAAATTTCCTCGTACCATCTTAATCCTATAAATTTTTTCATTATACATCTCTTCGTTCCACTAAATTGTTCAATTATATGACAAATTCTTTTTATTCTTTTTACAATATTTTAATTATTTTCTGATATGAATAAACTATCCAATTATAATTTGACATGTGACAAATTCTTTTTATTTTTATTTTTTAATAATATTTTAATTATTTTTTGGTGCAAGTAATGATAGGAGATGCATCAAAGTAAGTCAAATAAGTCAATGATCTATTAAATATAAAATTAAAAATTTTAAAAATTAGTTAAATACAAAATTAAAAGTTTAAGACTATATTAAACATTTTTCACGTGACAAATATATTAGTTTTCTATTTGTCAATGGATTTCTTGAGACTCAAACATAGTTATTATAATTTTATGTTAAAAAAATTATTATAAAATAGAATAAATATCAAATTATTTACAAATATATAAAAAATTTATTGTCCATCGGCAACAGGACTTCTACTGCTTGAGTGATAGGAGTCTATCTATCACTCAAACGATAAAAATCTATCGTTGAAAGACAGTAAAATTTCACTATATTTGTAAATAGTTTGACTCATTTTGCTATATTTGAAAACAGCTCATTATAAAATATTATTGCAAAAATAATTTTGTATTGGCAGAAAAAAAAATATATATATTTTTTGTATATCTGCAAATCTAGCCACAGATATTCGATTGTGTAAGTATATAAATATAGCAAAATATTTAAAATAAATTTTATTTCTTATATTTATTTATATATTAGTATGATAGTTATCAACTTTCAATTCCACGAATGATATACTTGATTTACTAATTAAATGCATGTTAAATATACCTACTACGCTACTAAAATCCATGTTAAATGAAATGTTGATTCGTGATTGGTATGTCTAATTAACCACTAAAATACATATTAAATATTAAATAAATGCTAATATACATTGTGAGTTAAACATCAATTTTTATTTTATGGTAAAAGATAAAAATGGTTACTAGATATCCAATACTCTATTGATATTTAAATTTGTCATTTATCACTTCAAGAAAAATGCACTATGCAAAATAGTAAGGAAAACCATTATGACTAAGTAGAAACATAATTTTTTTAAAAAAATGTAAATCGAAAAAACTAAAACAGAAGTTAAACAATTTTTTTTCAAGCCACCTAATCTTATAGGATAACTTACTTAACCTTAATCCATTTAGAACAATTTAAATTACTTATATTATATCCTCAATCAAAAGAAGAGATTCAAATACCACTTCTCACACGTTGTTGAACCATTAAAGCCCATCAAAATTATTAGTTACAATGAATATTAAAAAACAAGATAATAGCCATTACCAAAATATTAATATTTTGAAAATTCTAGAACTGCAATCCGGGAAGTGGAGATTCAGATGATATAAATCTGCTTCAAAATTAAAATAGAAATAGAAAGTTGGATTTGAAACAAGAACAGGTAAAAGTAATGAGATTTAAGACAATACTTGCAACCTGGGCAGTGGGCAGCCTTTTTTCTCAAAGTGAAAACTGTCGGTTAGTGGGCGCTAAAGCCTGGACAGTAAAGGCCCTAGAAGGAGTATGGAAGAAGGAGAGAACCCACAAAAGTTCACAACAACCCATAGAAATAATTGGATTACTAAACACTATAGCAATCGTCTTAACACAACTTCAATTTCATTGAACTTTGAAAGAGAAATGTTCTACTCAAAAGCAAAGCACACCCAAGAATCTAAGAAAGGGGTGCTGCCATCTTTCAACTTCTTCTTGATATATATGCCCAATGTTTTCCAGTTCCAAGCAAATGAATCAGTGATACTGGCTTCTCAAACACATCCATCAACTTAAAACATCATATTGATACAGAATTTCAGCTCTTAAATCTCAGGCTAATTCTATCTCACGTTAAGAAGCTTAAAAAGATTCAGTTGAAAGTGAAGCTCACTTCACTAAATTATTTCCATCAATCACAAGCTCTTCTCTTTCACTATACTGCTGAACTCAACAATAAAGTATCAAGTTTGACATATATTTCATTTGCGCTTATTGATAATCACATAACATGTACAAAAGGATTGTGGTTTTCAAAGCTGAAAAATATTCTTCAATCAACAAGGATGAAAAGACAAAAACACACACGCAAGGGAAACTGGCATGGATTGTCCCCTTTCTACCATATGAATGTAATTTTGAACAGATGTCCAAACCCAGAAATATCAATGCAATTTGAAACTTGGAATCAAAAGATTAAAAGACTCAACAATTTACTTAGTGGAAACTAATCGTATTTTTCTCTCCAGGAATAAACAAGAAAGAAAACCCAAGATAGAGCGAGAAGAATGTCACCAACAATCTGCCTTAGCCAATCCCAGGCCAGATCCTCCACCCTCCGCTCGAAGTAGAATCTCCACATCGCCATTGAGACGTGAAGCACCGTACACCCCTTGGCGAAAAACCCTTGAAATTCCCTGTCCTTGACGAACGAAACCATGAAGAGAAGGAACCCGATCGCGAAGAGGAGCAATCCGGAAAACGAATCGGAGGTCCGAATCAGGAGCTGATCGTGCGGCGTAGAGCCCATTAGCTTAGTGGCGGTGTCGATCCCATGGCCAATCGTGTAAATCTCCTTCATATAGAACATCATGAGGGTCCCGCTCGTGATTGCGACGACAGAGTGGAGAAGGCAGATAACCGGGAAAGTCGACGACGACGATCCCATTTTGATCGACGGTGGAGGCGTCGGAATTAATTACGGATTAGGCACCTGCGAACATGGTTGCTCTGGTAATAGAAGGAACCCTAATTGTACAGCTGAAATTTAAGTTTATGAGGAAGATGATGCGCCGAACGAAACCGTGATCGGGCTCTCTTTAATTTCTTTTCTTTTTGAAATTATTCGTATTTCGTGTACAATATATAATTTTCCTCTTTTTTTTTTTTTTTCTTTTTTTAAGAATCTAAAGAAAGAGTGTGTAGAACTCTGGATAAGTATCTGAGGCGGGACCCAGCTGGGAGAAAATTTTTGCACACCGTAGATCAATACGTGGCAATGGATGATAGTGCCGACAGA
>QLSR01000227.1:2188935-2217321 GCA_031780015.1 Citrullus colocynthis
AAAAAAAAAAAAAAAAAAAAAAAAAAAAAAAAAAGTTCTTTCAGAAACTTTGCCTGGTTTTTTAAACTATTGGTAAAAACTAAACAACAAATGAAGAAATTTAGAGGCTGAAGCAATACCTATAGGCTTAATTTTAAAAAACAAAAACTAAAAATGAAATGGTTACAAAACGGATCATTATTTTATTTTATTTCTTTTTTGTTATGTATGAGGTTTGATTTAGTTTCTTTATTTTTTTCAAATTATCTTTAAGTTTTTTATCGGTACTATTTGGTTTTATCGAACCATATAGATTAAATTCTAATTTTTTGAGACTAAATTTTTTAATTTAACAACTTTTGTTATTTTTATTAGGATGAGAGATTGTTTTTCTCTACTAAAATATTATTTTTATCAATTGTATGTTAATCAATCCAATAGCTTATTTTATCAAATATAATGCAGACTTGTATGTTAAATAGTTCGAATGCCCTACCTCCGCATGTACTAAAAAAGTTATAGGTAGTTCTACACTAAATTAGTATGTCTTTCTTCTCCAGAGATTAAGATTGTACTATACCTTTTAAAGGGATATTTTTATTTTTGGAGTTTAGTGGGTTTTATGCTCTAATTTGAAGTTATGGTTTATATTTTGTTGTGACAAAATTGATGTAAGAATTGGACAAACGAGAGCATCTAAATGAAAAAAGAGAATATTTGTATAATTTGTTTTAAATTTAGTTATTTTCGAACTTGTTAAAACTTCAAATAAATTTATCACTATATTAACAGATAGAAGCATTTATAATTTTTCTTTTTTCTTTTTGCAAGGCTAAGAGTATTGATGCAGTTTTAAACATTTAAAGATATTTGAAACGAGTATTAACAGTTTGTGTTGTAAGGATATTTTTTAAACTTTTTGAAAGTTTGTCATTTTTTAAACAACACATTAATGATTTTCATCCAAAACTAAACAAAATGATAATTTTGAAATGTTTTTAAAGATATTTTTGAAACTTTTAAATATTCAAGGATATATATATATTTTTTTTTTTACATAAAAGTACACTATTTAAAATATTTTTTTATAATTTAGTCATTAATTTATTGATATTTTGATTGAGATTGAGATCTAAAACCTTGAGTATGAGAAAGCGGTTGGAAATTAGTTTGATAAAATTGTGAGTTTGTGACCACTAGTTTCCGTTGATGTACTTGCTTTGTCCACTTGTGATTATTATTTATTTTAAAAAGTATTAATAGCAACTTAACTTGTTGCTATAAATTATAATTGAGATATAAAAGTTGATTTGACGCCACTATGTCAGATAAATTTTTTTAAAATAAAAATTTAACTGGGAAAATGAGCGCGGTAAATATAATTATAAAGTATGTTTTTAATCAATTGATAACAAAGTTTGAACCTTAAAAATATATAAAAGATCAATTTAAAGCGGTAATAATAACAAACAAAAGGACCAAACTGTAGATTAAAATTTTCTTTTTCTTTTTTTTTTTTTTTTTTTAAGAATGAAAAGGTGAGCTTTATGCATCTTGATATTTCAAAATAAATATGTTAGTTCTTTAAATTTGAAAAAATTGTTCTAAATAGTTTAGTTGACTTGCATAATATCAAAATTTGTTAAAATATTATAACAATACAAAGCTAATGGAACAAACTTGGCAATTGCCTTAAAAAAATGATGGCCCGATTCACGATTGTTGAAAAAAAATTATAAACTACATTAAGCTATTTTTAAATAATTACGTTAATATTTTTTTTTTTACAAAATACATAGAAATTTGAAGTGTTTTTAAAAATAGAAAAATTGGTGAATAATTACAAATATAGCAAAATTTTACTTTCTATTACATTGCGATAGACTCAATAGATATCTATCACTTTACCATATAAACACGAAGAGATATCTATCTGAGTCTATCATAGATAAAAAGTAGAAGTTTACTATATTTATAAGTAATTTGGTAATTTTATATATATATATATATATTTTTTTTCTAAATTTACCCTTTAAATTTATCATTATTATTACTTTAGACACGACGTTTAGAACAAATGTAACTGGCCGTTGGATTGAATTTGTTTGGTCAAAGCCAAAATACCGATTAGTGAATTATTACATTTAGTTTTAACTAAGCTCATTTACCCATTTATGATAGCAATTTTACTTTTTTTTAAAAAAAAAATTATTTAACTAATATATTTCATTTAAATTTTGATGCATTTTATTAAAAATAAAATATGCATTTCAAGGTATTGACCGATAACATGTAGATAAAGAATAGAATACTATAACAACTAAACATAGATGTCACTGCTAAAATGTATGAATATTGTACTACCAACTTCGACTAGAGATTCAATTTTTTTACACCTCCAATATTATCAAACAAAACATATATGGATTCGGCTAAGCTAACCCATATTCCCCACTTTCAAAGCAGTAAACCAAACAACACCCTCTTAAAAGCATTAAAATCAATTACTTGACTTACTCATGCATAGTATACAATGGAGAACATTATACTAAACCTAGCCATAAGGAATCAGAGATCTAAATGAAAAAATACAAATTCGAAGTTATGGAAGATCGACTCTACAAATTACTTAAAATTCAGTAATGACAGAGTAAAACGAACCAAATATAGACAAAATTTACACAATTTAAAGAGATTAGAAATTGAAAAAAGAAAGAGAAGGAATAAGCAAAAAGGAGTTTTGGTTATAAAGAAGGAGATGAGATGAGGATTGTGTGGAAGGTCTCCAATGGCGGTGCATTTTCCACATTCAAAGGTTCCATCTTTGACAAATCAGCTCCTAAGCTGACTCATTCTATTATATTAGTATCTAAACATATTTTTTCCACAATTTGTCACATCAAATTTATTAATTACCATTTAATTATGCATGAAAGCAGCCTTTGTCTAACCTCATAACCCCCCATTGCTTCAACACTTCTCTTTTCCCCTGTAACAGGCCTACCATTATTTTAAGAACAATTTTTCCAAAACAGGTATAATCTAAAGTCAAAATTATCACCCATTTGAATATTATAACTCACTGACGTATAGGATATAAAGCATGTAATATCAATTCAAACAGAAACTGTTTCTGTAACATAGCAATGAATTGAAAGCTGTTTCTAGTGCATCGGATGGGGCACTTATTCTATTTATATTTAGGGATTGATTATGAGCTGTTCCGACACGACAAAATAAGAAACATTATTAGAAAGATCCAAACCTGCTTATTAACCATTCATTTGAAGTTTGGTTTATAGTTTTTAAGAATTAAATCTATAATCGACTCAGTAATTTTTCTGTTTTATTATCAAGTTTCTACTAATAATTTAAAATTTTTGTTTTTTTTTCTTTTTTAGAATTTAACTAAGAATTCAACTCTTTAACGGAAATTATGATCAAATAACGTAAAACCAGAAACCAAATAATTACCGAATAGAGCCTCAATTGCTTATGTCTGAATTCATTGTTCTAAAACAGCACGAAAAAGATAAAGCTTATATTCTTTAGACGAAAAGATAGAAAAAACATACAGGTGCAGCTCTAGACAAAGAAAGACGGCACTTCTGCTTTTTCTTTCTTGTGTTTATCTCAATATGGTTTGATCCTACGAGATGCTGACAAGTTGATTATTGCAAGAATCAAATCAAGGCAGGAACATTATACTCAATACACAAATTCATCATAAACAAGAGCCAAAAAAATGGGAAGTGAACAAACGTCTAGTTTTAATTACAAAAACAAAAACTTGACTAGGTACTACAAGAACTAGGTCATAACATGGGGAACCAATGGCTTACGAGAACTTCGGTTTCGGCACGGGAGAGGGCGAGGTTTCAGGATGCAGGGGGCCAAGCTTTTGAATCCAATGGAGAAGCCCTTTCTTATGGTCTTGGAAACTAGACAGAGGGTTACCTAATAAATTCAGTGTCCCATCACGGGCAAGCGAAGATTCGAATTGCTCTAGTACCTTCACAATCTGCCAGAAATCGGGTCTCTTGTCCGGCTGTAGGGACCAACATTGCTCGATTAAAGCCCGCATTGCCAATGGACAATCACTTGAAATAACAGGCCTAAGATTCTGAAAAACCAAATGCACACAGTTTCTTTTAGTTTTGTTGAAAGAATATAATATGCAACTATGGATTGTAAACTACTTCTATCATATAGAGAAACTTGGGGCATCTAAGAAAATCTAACCCAATAACCTGTGTAGTTACTTGCCAAAAAAAAGCTCGATAAAACGACATTTGGTGTTGAGAAACTTTTATAGTATTTAAATCGTAAGTAAGCAGCCCCCATGCTCCGGGACTAAACAATCTCCACCGAACATAAAAACTTAGTTTTTTTTCCCCCAACCAGTAGCTTATCCTCTGAGCATATTCTGCTGTCTGCAAAAGAGCCAACTGTATACTGATGATACTACCAAACCTAAAATGAAACCCCATCTGCCACCTATTATGAGGGGATGCCTTATCATCAATAATTGATTTGTATGAATTCAGTTTTCTGCCAACTATGATGAGATGCTTCTCAGATCCAAAGACTTTTCTTTTAAAGATATTAACAACTAATAACTAATTAAATTTCACCTTCAACTTCACAGTTAAAACATTTTCAAAGCAGTGCCCCATATCAAGCGTCGATATACGTAGGATTACGAGAAATAAGATTCAAAAACACGAGCAAATTCGATGAATAAGCACAACTTTCATCTGGTCACTTGCAGGAAAATGAGGCACTCACTACATAAACATGGAACATGTGAACTTCCCAAAGGAAACATAGAATAGGTATCAATCAAACACCATGACTCGCATAATAATCCTAAAGAAGAAGATACTCAAGGAACACGTGATCAATAAAACTAACCTTATTCACAACAGCAAAGGCTGCTTGAATGGGAGTCATATCCTCGTATGGAATTGCACCAGACACCATTTCCCACAACATAAGCCCAAAGCTGTACACATCGACCTTTCGACTACAAGGTTTATGTTTGATCATCTCTGGTGCCATCCACCGATAAGTTCCGGGATCATCAGCTAATGGGTCGAAAAAGGCCTCAGGACAAGCTATACCAAAATCTGCAATTTTCAAGTGGAAGTCTTCATCAATAAGAACATTCTCAGGCTTAAGATCCCGATGAATTACGCCCTGTGAGTGAAGGTATTCCATGCCACGAGCGACATCTAAAGCAAATTCAATTAGTTTTTGCAAAGGGAGGGATTGGTGCTCAAGTTTGTGTAAATATGCCCGTAATGATCCTTGGGACAAATATTCAGTAATGACACAGTATACAGGTGGGTTCCTACTCGCAGCTACAAACTGCAACAGAAAACAAACAAACATCAAGAAAACTAAAAAGTTGCTATGAAGTTCAAAACATCATTTACAATCGAACAATTGAATTACCTTTATAACATTCGGATGATGGAGACGAGATAAAAGGGTAACTTCTCTGGTAAATTGTTTCTCCAATCGAGAAGTAAGCGTTCCATTTTCGTCATCCTCGGGCACCCTAATAATTTTAACAGCAACAGGTTCATCATTGTATTTTCCATGATAAAGACGACTGTGAGCTCCATGAGCAAACCTTAACCCAACAAACAACTTGGAGAGATCAACAGTCCAGTCTTCGGCTGTTTCGACCGCGGTGACTTTTCCTCCACCGGAATCGAAATATTTGGTCCAGGAAGAATCTTTCCGGAACTTTGACTTATCACCCCCTTTCCCCGAAGATAGGAGTTTCAGGGGACTGGTATTCGACGACGACTTGGAATCGGCCGATTTTGAATCTTGAGGGTCCTTATTGAATAGCTTGTTCTTGAATTCCTTAGTTCGTTCTCTAAGTCGAGGAGTTGGAGTTGAGAATCTCTTACTGTCGGATTTCGCTTCCTTGAAAACTTCAGAGAGATTGCTCTCGGGAAGAGGAGACAGAGACCTCTGTTTATTGGATATGAAGCTTCGCTGAATCTTCGAAATATCAGGATTTGGTTTCTGAGTGGAGGAAGCTGATGTAGGCCTCGATTTCAAGCCAGAATTACGAGGTGGTTCGACGATGAAAGGAACTGGGTTTAATCTTAATGAGTCCCATCGATGATAAACTGTGTGAGAAAACTTCGTTCTCCTAAGCCAAGAATTAGCCTCTTCGTCCATTTTTTTCCCCCGATTCCTGCAATTCCTTGATAAAACCCCTAAAAGATCTTACAACAACAGATGTTCTTGATTTTCTCCCCCACCTGTTCAGGAAGAGGACTAAATTGAAGTTGGGTTCTCGGAAACAAAAGGGTATGATTAATTTGATGGACCCAAAAGCTGGAATTCTTCAAACCCATCAAAGAAGACTAAGGAAGAAACATTCTTTGTTTCATCAAATTAAAGAAGCATTGAGATCCACAAAGAACCGACCCAATAAATAATCGAGATTCTGGATACCCCAAATCCTATTCCTCCCACCAGCAAAACAATCGCTTAAAGCAAAAACCAACTACCAGAAACAGAGATGCCTCTCAAGCCACAAAGCAGCAGGGATTCTGTTTAACACCAAATTCCCTTCCTCCTTTAATCCATCTTTTTAATTTGGTTTCAAAGTCAAACTCCACCTTGAGTAAAAAGCCTGGCAAATCCCACACATAGATCCACAATAAATAAAATTCCAAAAATAAATAAATAAATACCTCCCCTTTTTACTATTCAAACAAGGCCAAACAAGTCGATTAACCAGAATCCGGACAAAAAAATAAATAAATAATCCCAACTACAGAGGGGGAAAAAACCCATTTCTCCTCCAAAAACAAGCAGTAAGAAGAAAAAACCCAGGAAGAATCAAGACCTTACCTGAATGAAACATGTCGACAACCTTTCAATTGACTCCGCATTCACTGAAAAAATGTGTAGAATGGTCGAGGAGACAAACAAAAACAAAGAAACCCATCTGTTAGGCAAGAAGGGGGTTAGTAATTAAATCAATGCACAAATGGAGGATTTAGTTTCGCCTTGAATTTCTGTCGTCGTAGAAGAGAAAAGTAAATTACGTATTGTAGTGGGGAAGCAAAAGAAGGAGAAGAATGGGGGCGGTAGTAAATGAGATTCCATAGATGGGGATATTTTTTCTCTTTTGACGAAGACAGGGTATTAAGGCTCCGTTTGGCCCTCTGCTCTAAAATTATCTCAAAAGTTACTTTTTCCGGATTTTAGAAACCAACTAAGAGCCCGTTGAAATGGACTAAAAAATAAGTATTTTCAAAAAAGTTTAAGGAGTTCTTTTTAAATATAAGAAAATTAATTAAAATATTTATTATTAGTTTATTTATAAATATTTTCAACCATTTTATTAATAACTTATTTTTTTAAAATTAAACATCAAGCACTAATTTGTTGTTTTGAAATATAGTAAAATGAATAAAACTATTTTTAAATATAGTAGTCTATGACGCCTTATCGCTGAAATTTTTTTTATATTTATAAATAGTTTGATATTTTTTCATTTTTAATAATCTTTTTAAAATTATCTTATAATGTATTTTTTCTCAACAAGAAAAAAAAAACAGTAAAATATTCTTTTTATTAGTTAATAGATTAACTTTTTAATGTGAGTTTTGAACATTAGTGCACTCAATATTTACTTAATTTTAGACCTTGGACTTTTCAGAACTAATACTTTTGATCCCAACATTTTTAAAATGCACACGTTCAGTCACAAGTTTCTAAGAACATGTTCAAAAAATCTGTAAAGCAATTTTCTTTTTATTTTAAATATTCATATGACATGTTGAATTTAAAAAAATAAAAAATAAATAAATAAGTTAAACATCAATGTTAGAGTGAAGGTATAGTTTTTTTTTTTTTAGTATTTTTATAATTTATAATAATAAAATTGCTTCGGGGACCTTTTAAATATACTCTTAAAAATAATAGGTGTTTTGAAAATGTATTACATGTCCTCTACTTAAGAACAGGAGAACTACGAAGGTACATAGTAAAATCTTAGAGACCAAACATACGTATTGTGATAAAATTTTGTACTAAAACTATAATTTTCCATTTATGAGTAATATAGGTTAAAATACAATTTTGGTCACTTTAGTTTCAAATGTCCTATTATAATCTTAGTCCTAAATCTAAAATTACGTCCCTCGAAATTAATTTTTATCGAAATTGGTTGTATAACAATAATAATTTTTAGATAAGAAAAATAAAACAAGTATACACTTCTGAAATGTACAGTGCATATGGTTATAGATAATAAAAGTTTTCCAAAAAGATTCAACAATGAATCAGCAAGAGGGAATAAATTTAAGTTACATAAAAAAGTAGATGTATAAAAATGGAACATTTTAAGTGGCACTCACCCCATTCGAGACTCTAAATATAATACTAGTATTTACCATTATTTATAATCTACAAATTATTATTTTTATAGTATTTACTATTTTTTAGTTGAATTAAAATAGTGAGTATCCTCAAACATTTGTTTGAATTGTTTGTGTTTATAATATTTGAAAAAAAAAAAAGATATATATAATGAAGGAGAGATGTGACGGTGCATGGTGGGAACCACATAATGAAAGAGTCGAAAAACACGGAAGGAAGAGAGAGGAATGAGGTTGGAATTTAATATATAAATATAATTAGAAGAAAATGTGGAATTGTTTAGGTCATTATCGGCAAGAATTTTTTGGGTACGGAGGGAACTTCCTTTACCCTTTAGCCAAACGCCACGCCACCCAGCCTTTACCATGTTTTTGTTTTCTTTTGGTACGGTTCGCACGGATACTGTGTACTGTCTTCTATTTATATATGTATATATATAAAGAAAATATATATATATTTTTTTTTTTGTCCATAAATTTTGAACAATAATGTATGTTGTTTGGTCTCTTTAATTTAACCCTACCATTGTAGTCGGTTTTAGTTTTTAAAATTAATTAGATGTTTTTCATATCATTTTAAATTCTGATATCTCCGCTCTCCTCTTTTCTCTTTCCTCCTTCCACCAATGGACACATTTCCTTTTCCTACATCCTTTAGACCTTCTAAATTTTGATGAGATAGGCCATGTTGTCAACTACAGAGAATGTTTGTGCCTATATTATTTCAACAAGCCATACATCATCGTTTCAAACTTTCAACTATCAAATAACGCACTCTCTAATTTAAAAACGAGGAGAGCTCGATACAAATGGAGAATATGAAATTGTACGAATTCTTTGCGTATTTGATTTTTTTTTTTTAATTTTTTTTTTCTGTCCACGCCAATGGTTAGGTTATATTGAATCAAAAGGAAGTTATCGCCACGTGGGGGTGCTGTGGAATTCAATTGTGGTTCGCCAGCTAAAATATCTTCCTTCCTTCCCGATCATCTTCTTGCCATGATCAGATCTGCCATTGAAGAAAATGGATGAATGAAGAGAGAAAATTAGTGAAGGGAGAGGAAGAGCGAAGAATCGTAGAGAGGGGAGAGAAAATAGTGATAAAGGAGAGAGAAAATATATTTTTTTTTATTTTCAAATGTCATTTCAAGATTTAAAATAATATAGAAAGTATCTAATTAATTTACAAAATGGGAATACTCACCTCTAAAACCTATTTTCTAAATCTGAATGAAAATTTATGGATTAAAAAATATTTTTTCTATATATAATTTTGAAAAAAATATGTCTCTATACTTTTTGGTTTTTTAAACTTTGTATCTAGTTTCAATTTAACTTAAAATTTAGAACGCTACAATTTTACCGATTCAATTTGTTAAATATTTTCAAAATATACACTTTTAACTTTGATTGTTTACTAAATATTCATTTTTACTGAAGTTCAACATATAAATTCTGAAACCTAGAAACTAAATTGAAACAAAATCCAAATTTTCAAGAGTAAAGTTAAAATACTGGACCTTAGAGGCTAAAATAAAATCAAATTTAAAACTCAATGAGTAAAATTGTAATATTTTGAAACCTATAAACTAGATAGAAAATTAGACCCAAACAATGGTATATTGCAAAAACTACCCCTAAAATATTATGGTTGTTACAATTATGCAGTTAAACATTCAATTTGAAAATTTGAGTCCTCATAATTTTATAAACGTTAAGAGTAAGTCGAATTGGATTTTTAAATTTTTATAATTATATAAATTGTAGCCTTTGCATAAGTTTAAGAATTCAATTTTTATTATTTGTTGGTCTACTTTCTACAATTATCGTAAGTTTAGAGGTCCAAATTTAACATTTGTATAAATTTAAAGGTTCAATTTTTATTATAAAAAAATTACAGATGTAATTGCAACTACCACCAATAATTTTTTCAATTCTGTCCATTTCTTAATTGCCTACCGCAAATTTACGATTTACATGGCGTAGATATTGATTGAGTGTGTTAGTTTTGTTTATGTTACGTGTCCTGTAGTGATTGGACTGCGATGTTTCATTTTGGGATAAGAAGCATCAGATTGCATCTCCTTTAAAAATAGAAAACATAAAGTTATTGTTCAGTTTGTTTGGGTTCGTTTGATTCTGAATCTGATGCCCCCCCAAGCACTACCATAATCCATAGAATTGGAGGTTTCATTCAATTTATTTAAGATATAATCTAATGATTAGCTTAATTAATTAGCAGTATTTGAGTGAAATGGAGAATTAAAATTAAAATTATTGTTTTTTTTGGGAACAGGAAAGAAAAACCCTAGTTTAGAATTTGATCTTGGCCGTCCATTCAGCTTCAGATCTAACGGTTATTTGTGTTATGGGTTTCGCGAGAGTCAACTGCCGCCATCTTTTGATAAGGCCCCAGCTAATGAATAGGCCGAGGCCTTTGGAAATCTGTAGGGTTAATCACAGTAATATTCGAATTAAAAGAATCAAAAGGCATCCATGGGAGGGAGGGTAAATACGGATAAACAATATAATTGCGAAGACATTTATGGAATGTTGAGTGTAATTATTTGTGCCTGTTATTTTTAACCAATGAGAAGGATTTCCTATAAATGACTGCTGAGAGGCCCAGAAAATATGGAAGTGAAAGGCCCAATTAGAGGAAAGGGTAAAACGGGAAGCACCGTAAAGGCAAGGGTGGCAATTGAGCCGTTGAAGAGGACATGATTTGAGAGGTTGTCTGTCGTTTTCCCCTTACTTGCCCGATTCCTTTGCAATCCTTGAAACCAAAAAAAGAAAAAAGAAAAATAAAAGTGTTTTTTTTTTTTTTTTTTTTTTTTTTTTGTGTGTGTGTGTGTGTGTAGGGTCATTCCACAACGGTATTAGCACATGATCCCATTACGCCATTTTCAAAGTTTGGTAAGCTTTCATTTCTTTTATCCTCAGTCATTTAGTTTTTAATTTGAGTAAATTAAAAAGAATTGGTTTATTAGAGAGCTATTGCAGCTAGATCGGACAAATAAATAAGATAATTTCAGTCATTGCATATCATTATTCTCTCTCTCTCTCTCTCTCTCTCTCTTTTTTTTCAGCCATCACATTCTAGATAATAAACCTGTGATTTTAAACGTAAATGGAAAGGAAAAAGCAAAATAATGAAAACAGAAAAGAAAAAAATAGACACAATGATAAATCTGTCTATATATATATATATGAAAAGATAAAACTAACATCATTGATTACCACTAATATATTTTTGGATTATTTGATAGATTCGCCTAAAAAAATTGGATTCTTTTTTAAATTTTAAATATTTCTCATAACTATTTTGAGGTTACCTTTTCTTTGAAATGTTACTTCTATCTAAATCTCCCTCCCTTTTTTATTCCACGTGATTTCTTTTCCTTGCATATGTCAATGATGACTATCTCTTATTTTTATTTTATCCATGACGATGACAATGTGTGACAACAAACGAAAGTTTTTTTTCTACCTCCGACAATACACAATAGTCATTTGTAACCAATCGGGATGTTTTTGACAACAAATGAACAAAGTGTATGGATAAGAGGACGAGGAGAAGAACTACAAAAGAGAATTATAACTAGAATAAGAGCAATAAAGTGAGCTAGAACGAAAACAATAGTAGAAAAAAGTGAGCTAAAACTTAAACCAATTGTAAAAGTTAATTAATTATAATTATTTTAAATTAATTAATAGACATCTATTTAATAGAAAAAAAAAAGATTAAAAGTGTAAATTTTAAAACATAAACATTCAATTTGAAACAAATCTCAAAGTTTCAAAAAAGATAAAATGGTAACCTAATAAGAAAAAGAAATTCAAAACATAAAAAAGTAAAAATATGTATTAATTTAGGTACGTCAGTACAAAATCCCATATAATTATATCTCTAAAAATAAAAAATTGAAAAGAGGTGCAGTGAAGGTGCAATCCTCAGACGCGGCTATATATTTTTGGCCCTAAACCCTGCAAATGTCGTCCTCAACCTTCTCATTCAATTCCACTCATCCCATGGCTTTCACTCTCTCCAAATCTTTCTCTTCTCTCTTCTTCTTCGCCATTTTCGCCCTCTTCGCCGCCGACCATATCACGGCAGCCGAAACACTCCCCGTTCCCCACCACTACGACGCCGCCGTGCCACCTGCCCACCACCACCACCACCCCCACGCTCCTACGCCGGCACCAGTACCTCCACTGACCCACTTGCCGCGTCACCCTCCAGCCCATTCTCCGGCTCAATCGCCTAGCCACCACCACGTCCACGGCCAGTCTCCCGCTCACCCACCGGCAAATGCGCCCTCTCACCATCTCCCTCCAACTCATCCGCCAGTTCACTCGCCTGCTCCCGGTCACCACCACCACCACCACGACGTCCGCCCATTGCCGCCTCCGACTCACTCCCCGGCTCCGATCTACCCTCCGAAGCCTCGGTTGGTGAGGAGCTACATTTCGGTTCAAGGCGTTGTCTATTGCAAGTCCTGTAAGTATGCCGGAGCTGACACACTTCTCGGAGCTACCCCCGTCGCCGGTTAGTTATTCTAAACTTCTCTAACATAAATTCCGTCCCTGACCTCTTTTGCTCTCCTGAAAGGGTTTAAACTTTTGACGGTCCTCTGTTTTTAGTATGAACCTTTTGCTTTAACTTGCGTGGTTTTATTTAATACAAAGTTTATACTAACACATCACTTCAGATCTTATTATCCATATATTTCTTCTAATAACGATTAGGATCTTATACTTAAAATTTTATACATTCAAAACCAAAATGAAAATGTAGCTTTATCATTGTTTAAAATGTCTCACTTTAAACATATATTCTCACAACTTTTTTTTTTTCTTTTTTTTACTCCAATCACCTCATACTCATAGGTTGTCGCGCATATATTTACAATTTTTTTTTTCTTTTCATTTAACTAAAAGCAATATCTAGTCTATATTATTTAGGAAAAGTTAAAATTCACTTCCTATAATTTATAATTAGAATTTAGTTTCTATGAATTTGATAAAGCCTATAATAGGACCATTCATGAGAATTTTCTTAACTTATAAGATAAATTCTAACTTTTAACTATAGGGATTGAATTATAACTCTCTTCAAATTATAGTGACCAAATTTACAATTTAACCAAAAATAATAAATATACTACATGACAAACTATGGTTTAGATAACTCAAGCAACATTTAAAGTGTTAAGTTAGTTATTATAATTCATGAGTTATAATAGTTTGTGTTTGGGATGTTGGCTATTTTAATATAGGTAGAAAATAGTAAACAGAGAAAGAGAAGATTAGAAAAAAGTAATAAATCTTGTAACAAATAGTAAAAGAGATTTGAAATAGTCCTACTGAAGTTTAGTATAAGTTATAAAAGTTGAAAATACTAACTGTTATAGCCTACCACACTCACTTGAAGTTGAGGTTCAAAGATCCTTAAGATTTAAAAAAAGAAAAAAGAAAAAAATAGTTGTTCATGAAAATAAATGGGTTAGAATACTTCTTTTTCTTTTTATTTTGAGATTTATTCAATTTTTGTCACTATTTTTAATAAATTTTAAATTTAGTTTGTAAAATTTAATTTTACTAAAATTAGTTTGCAATAGAATAGATTTTAGAATTAGTGAAAATGTAACATCTAAAATCAGACAATTAATGGTATATAACTGAAGTTAGATAACATTGAAATTACATAAACTAAAAATGTCATAGTGAGTCATAAATTCGACAATAAATATAGTAAGGAAATATTCGAAAATTGAATAGTATGAGGAGGGAAACATGAGTGATGGGATGGTACAAAATTCAGAAAAAAAAAGCTGCAATTATAGGGTATGACATTGATATGAAAGAAAGCGTGCAATATTTAATTCCAATAATATGATTAATGGCGTAACAGGTGCAAGCGTGAAGCTAATTTGCCAGAACACAAAATACCCACTCATCCAAACCGCCACCACCGACAAAAACGGCTATTTCTTCATCACAGCCCCAAAGGCCATCACCAGCTACGCTTTCCACAAGTGCAAGGTCGTTCTCGGCTCATCCCCCTCCCCTTCCTGCACCAAGCCCTCCGCCCTCCACGGCGGCGCCGCCGGAGCCCCCCTCAGGCCTCAGAAGTCTTACATCGACGCCAACAAGCTCCCCTTCGTCCTCTACTCTGTTGGCCCTTTTGCCTTCGAACCCACTTGCCCTCATCATTAGTTTGTTTTTTTTTTTTTTTTTTTTTCTCTTTAAGTTGTTTTTTTTCTGTAAAAATTATTTTTTTTTTTTTTTTTTTTTCTCTTTAAGTTGTTTTTTTTCTGTAAAAATTATTTTTTTTTTTTTTTTTTTTTCTCTTTAAGTTGTTTTTTTTCTGTAAAAATTATTTTTTTTTTTTTTTTTTTTTCTCTTTAAGTTGTTTTTTTTCTGTAAAAATTATTTTTTTTTTTTTTTTTTTTTCTCTTTAAGTTGTTTTTTTTCTGTAAAAATTATTTTTTTTTTTTTTTTTTTTTCTCTTTAAGTTGTTTTTTTTCTGTAAAAATTATTTTTTTTTTTTTTTTTTTTTCTCTTTAAGTTGTTTTTTTTCTGTAAAAATTATTTTTTTTTTTTTTTTTTTTTCTCTTTAAGTTGTTTTTTTTCTGTAAAAATTATTTTTTTTTTTTTTTTTTTTTCTCTTTAAGTTGTTTTTTTTCTGTAAAAATTATTTTTTTTTTTTTTTTTTTTTCTTTTTTTTTTTTTTTTTTTAAGCGATTTTTTTTTTTTTTTTTTTGTTTCTCTTTTCAACCGATTTGACTTTAATTCTCCGTATGTTCCTTGTCAAGAAACAAAGAACATGAATTTGTGTTTGTAAGGAATAACGTAATATCAACTGTAGTTGATGGAGACATTCAAATCACACTGCTCTACGAAAATGTGGTATAAAATTAAAAGTTGTAAAATAATGTATTTATAACCCTAACGTTTTATAATTTATTTATTAAAATTATGAATTACTTTTATATCAATTTATTCTCTTGATTTTTTTAAATCTCACTCAATTAAACTAAAAAAAAAGCTTTCACAAGAAAGTAATGCATCAATTTAATGGTTTATTTTGCTAGTTCGACATTTGAAGAAGTTGCACAAATATAAAAATTAATACATAAACAATTTTTAAAAGGTAATATGAATAAGAAGTCCAAATTGATCAATTTATCACCATTTAGGAATTGAATTAATAAAATTAGAAATCTTTTTTAATATTTTATAAACTAATTTAAATACTCTTACAAAAGTTATAGTTTAAATTGTAATTTAAAATGAATTCTCAAAACATACAGCTCAATTCATAAATTTATGTAGAATTTCTATGGACAAAATTTGAAAATCTTTAAATGCATGTTTTTTTTTAAGAAAAAAAATCAATCTTTAGGTGCAGGTATTGTTTATCGTTTCATTATTTCAATTTTTTCATTTTAAATAAGTGAAGTGGATTTTCCGAAAGGGTAAAAAGGGAAGTATAGTTTTCTGTTGTGGACCAACCAATCAATAAAAAGGCAGATGCATGCAAAAAAGATAATACTTTTTTTTTTTAAAAAAAATAATAATAATAATTGGGTCTCTGCTTTGTTAGACCGTTTCAGTCCTCCAATAATGTTGCTGACCACTTCTTGCCTTTTTCAGGCCCCACGCGCCTCTTCCGCGTCTGCAATCACGCTCCTAAATCATAATCATTAGTATTTTATTTTTTATAAAGATAATTATTCAAAATAGATTCTTAGTTATGATTGCAATATGGAATGGGCCGCTCTATATGGCCCATTTAACAACTACCAAGCTGGCCCATTTCCCTCCATTTCCTGTTTATGGGCTCATCTCTTAAAAGAATACTGTGGGGCTCCACAATTGCACTCCAGCCCAGATTATGATCATTACTAAAGTAATTTTTAGAAAATCATAAGTTAAGCGCCCTTTTGGATTTCCTTTAAGACAATAGTGCTCTTTCAAAAACTGATTTTTATTTAAACTCTTTTGATAAAAATATTTTAAAAAGTTTACTTTTACTGGTTGTCAAATACTTCTATTTTTTTAAAAAAATAACTTATTTTTTAAATTTAACACTTGAGAATATGTATTCCAAACACACCCTAAATATGGACTTCAAATTAAGTTTCTAAGTCTATATATCGAAATATGTATATAAAACTTAGGCTGCTTTTGTTTTGGTTTTTAGTCTTTGAAAATTAAGTCTATTACTTCTCAATTTCATCCAATAGTTTGCATATTTCTTATGTAAATGATTGAATTTTTAGCCAAATTTCAAATTTCAAAAACTAGTTTTATATATATATTTTAGTTTTCAAAACTTAAATTTATTTTTGAAAATAATGATAAAAATTGAATACTAAAACAAGAAAATTAGAGGTGAATAAAGTATTTATAAGCATAATTTAAAAAAAAAAAATTAAAAAAAATGAAATGTTAACCAGATGGGGCCTATGTTTTAATTTTGCGAATTTAAAAGTGACCAATAGTTTAATTTTATATTTATGTATATTGTATTAATCGTTATCTTATTTGTTACCAGTTGAAAAATCACAGTCCTTTTAAAAATATGTGTTTAGCCTTTTGTGTTCGAAGTAGCTGTGGATTTTAAAATGGTTGAATAGCTTAATAACCCATTATATATCAAATTGGAAGGTCAAAATGTTATTGGATGTTTTTAAAATGTAATATGTTGGATTAAAAATTACAAATTGGAAAGTTAATGCACCATTCGATTTTTTAATCCACACATATTTTCAGAATTCGAGTAAAATTAGAAAATTAGGCCTTCGTTTTTGTAACCATTTCGTTTCTTTTTGTTTTTATTTTTGAAAAGTAAGTCTATAGACATTACTTTACCTTCAAATTTATCCCTTTGTTATCTACTCTTTACCAATGATTTAGAAAATTAAGGCAAAATTTGAAAACTAAAAAAAAATAGAGTTTAGAAACCTACTTTTGTTTTCAGATTTGGCAAAGAATTCAATTATTGTAAACTAATGTAAGAAATGGAGAGAAAATAGACTTAATTTTTTTATTAAAAAAAAACAAATAATGAAATAGTTACTAAACAAAGGCTAAAAAAATAGATTTCAGAGTTTGTTTTTTTTTTTTTTTTTTTTCTTTTTTTTTTTTTTTTCTTTTTTTTTTTTTTTTCTTTTTTTTTTTTTTTTCTTTTTTTTTTTTTTTTCTTTTTTTTTTTTTTTTCTTTTTTTTTTTTTTTTCTTTTTTTTTTTTTTTTCTTTTTTTTTTTTTTTTCTTTTTTTTTTTTTTTTCTTTTTTTTTTTTTTTTCTTTTTTTTTTTTTTTTCTTTTTTTTTTTTTTTTCTTTTTTTTTTTTTTTTCTTTTTTTTTTTTTTTTCTTTTTTTTTTTTTTTTCTTTTTTTTTTTTTTTTCTTTTTTTTTTTTTTTTCTTTTTTTTTTTTTTTTCTTTTTTTTTTTTTTTTCTTTTTTTTTTTTTTTTCTTTTTTTTTTTTTTTTTAAATTTTAACAATTTAAATCATACACGAACCTAAAATAAGACATAAAGTTGTTGTAAAATGAAACCTTAGTAATTTGTTGAACTTTTTAGAGTTCACGAACCTATTTGAGATAAATTTGAAAGTCTAAAAATAATATATAATTTAATTAAAATAAAACAGTTTTCGAAATAACCTATTAATCTCAAGCATTTAAAACTTAGTATCAATTCATAATTTCTCAAGAAAAACTAATTTTAAATTGATACATAACTTGGACATGTTATTAGAGGGAATTGTCACAATGTAGCTCATAGTTTTTCAATTGTTGGACATGTTGAGAATGCGTTTAAAGTGCCAGCTTACATGATTTTGGTTAAAATTTGAATTAAAATGTTATAAATAATATGAAATACAAATATTTATACTGATATAATATATATTAGTAATCAAGAAGCATGTACTTAAATTTTTTTTTTTTAAAAAATGTGTATTTTAAATTGCTAAAAGGTTGAAAATAAACAAATGAAACTTTGATGACACAATATTTACCAATGATCCTCGAATGTTGCATGTCATGTATCACACAATATTTACCACAAAAATTGAGTTCTATGTCATTGTTTCGTAGTAAGCAACTAACTTGGACAAGATTGTATTGGAAGGAAGGAACAAACAAAACATCATTCAAGGTAAGATGATCAGATAATTTCACATCTCTAATGAGTTCAACTTGAACGCGAATTCTGCAAGTAAAAGGACTGACATACTTTCAATTTGACGCCAAATATGAAACATCAAGTGAGAAAACACAAATATGTCTTGAAGCACTAGAATCTATAATCCAAGATGCATAAGGAAAGACAATTTTATCAAAGGCCAAAGAGCATATACTTGCAGTATGAGCTATGGCCGAAGCAGCAGTGATGGGTTCAGTTTTGGCCGATTGAAGATGGGATGATAACATATTCATCAACTATGTGTATTGATCTGCATTCAAGTTGGAAAAGAAATTCGATTGCTTGCACGACTCCAAGGCACATAGTTGCTTGCACCGAGAAGAGGTTGAGTGACGAGAACAGAAGTTAGAGCAAAGGAATGATGAAGGAGGTAAGGATTCAATTGCAAATCGAGAGAATTCGATTACGTTTTTGTTGAATTCAAATTTGAATTCAACATTTCAAGAGTGCGATTTGTTGGATCATAAATCTCAGGATTTTGTGTGTTTGACATAACTGAATCAAAGAATCACTGAAGAAGAAGATAAAGATTCAATTGAAGGTGTGAAGAACGACAAGACAATTTTTTATCCAACTTCATTTTTTATTTATTTATTATTTCTTTCTTCTTTTTTGGCCTAAGAGCATTGTAGAAGAAGAAAAATTTTTATAGTCGTATCTAATATAATTACCCATCTTTTTCAAAAAGGAGAAAGGAAAAAAAAAAAAAAAAGTAAAGAAAAGGAAGGGACTAACGTTAGGAGGCCATTTTTTTCAAGGTTACATTATAACTTGTTGACCTCATTTATTTGGGGGGTGATACTCATAACTTGTAGTCTGACACTGAAATTATGAATTAAAAATTTGTCAACACATTCCAACTTCGTCCAATAATTCATTTTGATATTTTGAAGATATATATATATATATATATACAAGTTTTAACCAATAATTTAAACTATGGCCATTTAAATAATTTTTAAAATTGAATTACATACGTAAATGACACTAAATCCATAACTCTCACCTACTTAAATTAATTACGAGTAACGTTAGAAATATAATAATGGTTGTTCTGATATAAGAATAATGGAATAGGGGACAAAAATTTGGAACCTTAAATGCTCCAAATAATGAGAGGGCAAAAGAGGGACTTCAGTAACATCCAAATTTTGAATTATTTGAACGAAATAATTGAGATAATTTTTTTCCCCACCTTTTGGATAAATTTGAGTTAAGCACGATGTTCTATTTTGAAAGCTAGTAGCATGATTATTCTAATTAGATAAATTATTTATTTATTTATAATAATTTAGTTGAATTATATTTTGAATTTTTTTTTTTTTTTTTTTTTAAGAAAAAAAGAATAAAAAAATGAGTGAGTAAATATGTGTATTGTTTAGTATGTAGTGTATTTAAATGCGGTGGTGTCGAGCGCTTATGGGTGTTGCAAAAAAGTCAATGGGAAAAACTGAATTTTGAATTGACACTCTCCCATCTGTGCGTGGACCCCACCGCCTTCTGTTTCGTTATCTAAAATTTTCCAAATACCCAATGTGGGCCATCATCTGCCGTGTTATCTCACCGTCTCTCTCAGCGCGTGCCTTTTAACTTTTTCGTTTTTGTAAAGCTTCTTTTGTTTCCTAACTTTATTCTAAAAATACTAAACAACATTATTGATAAGGATTCAGGTAAAATCTCAATTTTATGGAAAGTAAAAAAAAAAAAATAAAAAAAAAAAAAAAAAAAAAAATTGGTTGGAAAAAAAAAAAAAAAAAAAAAAAAAGAACATATCTCAATTGACATTGAGTGTGCTAATGACCATTAGGTTTGCAGTTTGAAAAATATATATATAAAAAAACTTATATCTAATCTAGAATTTAGTACAATAAGTAGGAAGGTTATGATTTGAACCAAATAAATAAAATTTAACTACTATTATGTTACCAATTAGATGAAGAAATTGGTTGGAATTAAAAAAAAAAAAAAAAAAAAAAAATTGGTTGGAAAAAAAAAAAAAAAAAAAAAAAAATTGGTTGGAAAAAAAAAAAAAAAAAAAAAAAAATTGGTTGGAAAAAAAAAAAAAAAAAAAAAAAAATTGGTTGGAAAAAAAAAAAAAAAAAAAAAAAAATTGGTTGGAAAAAAAAAAAAAAAAAAAAAAAAACTAGTTTGGACATGCTCAATATCGGTCCTGACAAGATGTGCCAGGGTGAAGTGGAATAAATCAATAAAATAATTAGTTAAAAAGAGTGTTATCTGTGAAAGATAGAAAAGTTGAAACATTATTTTTTAAAAAAGAATTATTTTGATTACAACATTTATTAAAATAAAATTCAATATTGAAGTGTTTTGGAAAAGAAAAAATGTGTGTTGGAAGTGAAAGTGTAAGGCTAGAAGTAAGTGATGGAATGTGAGGGTAAAAGTTAAAGTTGAAGAAGTTGAAATTGTTATCCACAGAAGTAAAGAGAAATGGATTAGGGAAGGGAACCAAGTGAATCCATGTTCTCAAAAGAAAGTGCGAAAGAAACGCTACAATAGCGCGTGAAGAGTGTTTGAATACAATTCAATTACATTGAAAAACAAAGTGTCCTCCTTCCTCTAAAATCCCTCTTCTCTTCTCTTACCAAACCAAAACTCAATCAAAGTTTTACCAAATTCCCACTTCATCTCTCGCATTCTTCTAAAAATCCTTCCTCCATGAAAATTTCTCATCCAAATTCCTCCTTCACTTCCACTTCAACCACCACCGCCGATGGCCTTCAATCGCCGCCCCCCAAATTCATCAACAGATCCGATTCCACTAACCCATACCCCACCACTTTCGTCCAAGCCGATACCTCCTCCTTTAAACAAGTTGTTCAAATGCTCACCGGCTCGCCGGAAACCGCCAAGCAAGCTTCCACACCAGACCCACCTTCCAAAACCCATATCCCTCCTATTAAATCCATTCCCAAACGCCAACACTCCAATTTCAAGCTCTATGAGCGAAGAAATGCTCTTCATAACCTCCAAATTATCAACCCTGTTTTTGCCTCCTCTGTTTCTACTCCTGGATTCTCCCCAAGAAATAACCATGGCCACCCTGAAATTCTCTCTCCCAGTATGCTGGATTTCCCGTCGCTGGTCCTCAGCCCCGTCACGCCGCTCATTCCCGATCCATTTGGCCGATCGCAGCCGTTGAATTCTGACCCGGCGAACAATGTCAATTGTAGTAATTCGGGGTTGGATGAGGAAGCAGAAGCTAAAGCCATTAGAGAAAAGGGGTTTTATTTACACCCGTCTCCGGCCACCACTCCCAGGGAATCGGAGCCGCAGCTTTTGCCTCTTTTTCCGATCACTTCTCCTCAACAACCAGGTCCACCTCGCCCTTCTGCTTCTTGAATTCACCCAATTCAGCTATTAATTAATTAATTTAATGTCGTTCATTTTTTTTCAAAATTTTTTATTTAATGCCTTTGGAGTTTGAATAAAAAATGGAGTTTATTTGCAGAGAATTTCAATGGAAAATCCCTTGCTCCAATTGTATAATTCGACCGTTTTTCTTTTTTCCCTTCCCCTCAAATATTTTTAGAATTAATAATGACTAAAAAAAAGCATATTTAATTCTCTATCATTTATTTTGTTAAGTGAGAAGAAAATAGATTGAGAGAGAGAGAGAGAGAGAGAATAAAAGGAGACAGCTTTGGGCTAGTCGTCAAAGAGCGTAGAATAATAAGTAAACAACATTGACACATTTGTTTTGTGGGAGAAACACAATGCTAAGAATCCAATTTTCCATACTAAAATTATTCTTTTCGCTGTGTTGATCCCTTTTTTTTTTCCCTTCTAAAAGACAATGAATACAAGAAAAATTTTCATATGGGATCGTTGTGAGAAAGATAATTACCATTAAATTTGAAATAATGGGTCCATCCATAATTAGTCAATAATGTATCAATAAAACCTAAATAATAATATGCAAGCGGATATATATCATATGAATTGAACGTTTCCGATCTCAAAAGTCAAAAATATTTTGACATAATATTGAATTAAAAAGGAAAAAGAAAAAAAAAAGCTATGAAAAGACATAAAGATAACTAAATGGAAAACATGGGAATAAGATAGAAATCGTAAAGGGTATCTGAGAATTAAGTAGTTGGGTGTTTTTCGATTTATTTAATTATTTATGTGTTATTGGTCAAAATGAGGTGGTTGGATCCGCGAGGATGTCTAATAAATTTAGTCTGCCGGACTACAGAACTCAGCCATAATAAGGGCCTTTGAAAGTCTCATTAATTAATTAATATTATTATTTTTAAATTTCGAAAGTGACCCTCCCAAGAACTAAAATTGGTCCACTTTGAGGGAATCAAAGGCAAGGTCCTTAATTGCAAAAACTTCGAAGTCGCTCTCTTCTCCAGGCAGTTTGTACAAAGGCGGCTCCATCTTTATCTTTCATTCCATGTTCAAATAATATATTTTTGCTTCTCAATCTTAATCAAAATTCAATTTAGTTATGTAAACATTTTGTCTATATAGTTTTAAATTTGTAGTAATTTAATTTATCAATCGATTTAGTTTTTATTTTAAATAATATTAATATGATTTAATGAGTTTTTTTACTCATTTAATTTGATAAACTATACGAGAATTAAATTTATTCATAAACATTAAACACCAAGTCAAACTAAAACTTAATTTTTATGAAAAGTTTTATAAAAAAACTAAATTCTCATAGATTGGTACATAACTAAAGTTAAGTAACCAAAAGTGTTTTTCAATCTTCATTTTAAAATGATTTTTTTTAAAAAACGGGAGTTTCATTACTAATTTAGTATATAATATTTTATATTCATTCTAGTCCGTAAACTTGGTGTAAAAAATTATGGGTTAATTGTTTTTTTTTAAGAAGTTTCAGACTTCAATCTCGGAACTTTAAAAAACTGTTTAATATATATCTTTACGAATTTTAATTGTGTATCTAATGCATGGGGCATTATTTAAAAGAAAAAAAACTAATGACTTATTAAACATAAATTTGAAGGTCAAGATTTTTCATTATATATAATATTTCAATTATGTATTTAATATATTTAAAAGTTTTGTAAAATGTAGAAGAGGTGGAATACCAATTAGACACTAAATTGAAATTTTTTAATTAAAGTTAAAGAATAAAAGACACATTTAGAACCAACTTAAAGTTTAACCTATTTCAAACTTATTAGTGATGATTCTAAAAATTCATAATGGACTTACAACTAAAACCAACTATTATTAATTTTGTTCACTCACCATTTTAAGAAATCTAAATCAATTTAGATACCCAACCTAATTTATTACTTTTAATTTTAAAAACGACAACATTAAATCAAAATGCATCTAGTTTTTTGAGCTTAACATAAAGGGATGAGGATTTAAACCGTTGTGACGTATCTCAACTATACAACTTGACCACTAAAATTATTTCATTGATAATTTTAGAGCATTGAGAATTTGGAATGGAAAAAAAAAAAATGGAAAGAGAAGATGAATTGGGAAAATGGAGAAGAAAGATGGAGTAAGGAAGCCTTCTACCTGTTTGTCTAATTGCTCCTTTCCGTCTATGTGGGGAAAAGTTTAGGAGTGGGCATGGTTTTGGTGGACCTTATTAATGACAAATTTTCATGTGCTCTGTCTAATGTCTATGATCTACATGTTTCTTGGACTTTTCCTCTGCCGGTCAACTCTTGCGACTGGGTTACAATCTTATGCATAACACACTGACTTTCGATTCACTTTATCAAATTACTTTTTCTTCTCATAAATATTTTCACTATCAAAGTTATGTTAAACTTAAAACCTACGCCTACTTTAATGTTACAAGCTGAAGTGTAATACAAAAATGTACTTAATCTCATTAGATCTTGTGTGCGGTCAAATTTGTTCAAACATAGTGTAGAGATACAAATCTTCTTGTGCTACCAAGATCAAAATGTAACATCGTTTATATTAACAAAAATTATAGAATAAATAAATAAAAGCTCTTAGAGAATGATAAATGACGATATTGGGAGGGTAGGATCGATATTTGGGTATTGGCTCATCATTTTGGATAAATTTCAACTCAAAGGTATGGGAGTTGATGATGAAAGTATCTGTGGATGATATGATTGATTCTAAGAACCGTAGAGTTGTGATAATGAAAGCTATTTTGAAAATGAGAAAGCAAAAAATGTAATGTGGGGGCTCCAAAATGTGTGGAGACAGGAGGGTAATATTACACTTCCAAATGAAGTTAAGAAATTCAAGCCCATAGGTTGTATAAGTATAACTCTACCATTCCAAGTGGTCACTTCCATAATGCTGATTTTTAAACTTTTTTTTGAAATAATGTAAAAGGCTTCATTATTTTTTTTAGACGAAAAAAAATACTACTTTTGTCCCTAAATTTTGAGTGTAGTTTTCATTTGGTTCAAAGGTTTCAAAATGTTACAATTTTATCTTGTTTTAAATTTAGTTTTCATTGGGTCTCTAAATTTCAATTTTATATACTTTTACCTCAAGTTTCACTAATGTTCATATTTTTTCTTTGATGTTAACTTTCAAATAATTAATTTAAAATATTATGATGTGATCTTTTAAAAATTAATTAAAACTAACTTAATTTTTTTAAATTAAATATTAATTAACAGACATTAATGTCCAAAATCGAGTATTTAGTGAAACTTTAACTTACATTTTGAAACTTATAGACCAGTTAGGTGTAAAGTTTTGAAATTTAAAAACCAAATGGAAGCTAGATGGAAACCCTAGGGACAAAACGATATTATTTTTATTAAACAGAGGTTATACAAAGTATCAATCTTTGTTGACATTGATAATATGAACTAAAATTGGCCTAAGGGAGGAAGAAAAAATGTTTTAGTAGAAATATGTGTACAGAAGCTTTTCTTTTGTTTGGACTTGAATAAGATTCTGTTTCCTCAATATCTCTGCAGTTGGTTTTCTTATGTTGAATATACAGCATCACTCAGAGACTGCCAAATTTTAGCAATACTATAAAGCACACTATACTTTAAAAATATTATTAAAACAAAAATGACTTTTTTACTTCTAAAGGTTTGAACTCCCAAACTATAGCATTTAAACCAATTATACATTCTTAATTATACAGTTACAAGTGGAATCCCCGCTGACATTTTGCAACCTTATAATCAACCTACACAATTCAATTTTGCTTAGTTTCTTTGAAATTTGGGTCAATTTAGTCCTTTTTACAAAATTTATTCCTTCGCTTTTGATTTTTTTTTTTTTTTTAATTTACAAATATACTACAAGCAAAATTAAAAGTTTAAAGTTTAATTAGAGAAAATTTAAATTTATATCTAAAAAATCAATTTCTATTTAAAAAGTTCAAATTCTTTGGAGATCTATTAATAACAAAATTGGAAATTGAAGAGATCTACTAGACACAAATTGAAAATTGAAAGTTTAAAAATATATATTTTAGATAAGAAAAGTTTGGGAAAATTTAAGAATCAAATGAAGTTTAAGAATCAAAATGAACCACGGATTGTGTTGGGGTTTGACTTGTACGACTATCTCAGATAGCCCAGACTCTGCCCACACCCAAGTTAAAAACTTAATACACTGTTCTTCAACATTCTAACATTGTTATAAAAGCCATCTACAGAGTGAAGCAACAGACCAAAAAGATATACTTGCCTTTCAAAGCTTTCTCAATATCTTGTAAGGAGAGAAATAAGAAACAAAGGAATGAAGCCTGACTGTCGTTTTTACAACACTGACTTACAAGAATAGATGCACTAATATACGTCAAAGCAAAAAATGAGACAAAAGAAAAATAAGTCTCACCCTTTCCCTCTTCACTTCCACAACTCTTCCATGGGGATGCCACGCTCCTGTGCGACCTCCCTAAATTGTTTCATCTTCTGCACGGCAACCACTGTCGCTCTGGCATTGTTGAGGGCATTGTTACTTCCAAGTTGCTTCCCTAACGCATTCTCGACACCCGCCATTTCGAGGACGATTCTCACTGCTCCACCAGCAATCACACCAGTACCAGGAGAAGCAGGTCTTAGCATTACTTTTGCTGCTCCATAATCTCCCTCCGACCTACAATTTTCCACTCTCTCCTTAGCCAATATTTACAGTAACACACGGCAACCCAAGGTGTGACTGATATATTACTTCACTAGCATTCATAATTTGAAGCTTCCTTTGCTCATAGAAAAAAAATTGAGTCTGATTTAGCTTCTCGCTTCCTGGAATCTGCTATACTTTTAACTCTTTACATTTACATCTAGAAGGGAAAGCATTTTGGAAAGACAAATTCTCCCCAGCCTAATGGTAGCAGACTCTAGACAAAACTGTGAAATATACCAAGTCATCTACAATAGACAACTAAGAACATCAACAAAACTCAACCACAGAAGCACCAAATACCTCCAATGACCAACTTGGCAATGAGGATTCAAAGTTCAAACTGCCTACAGACTACAAAATTCGTATTAACTAACTTAAAACAAAGCTTGAAGCAAGGATTGGAGTAATCAACAGAGAGTGGAGTAGAACATTCCTGTAAATCAAAATACTCATCCAATTCTACTTTTCCTTAAATCCCATTGCAGAGGTGGGATGAACCATCCACCTTTGAAATGGTAATGACTATCTTATTAACAAATTGGGTTTCTGTCCCATATTCCTAATTGAATGCATTCCCATTATCAGCAAACCAAAGGCTTAACAATGGAGCTAGTAGCCTAGTACAGTAAACTATCGCCCAAAATCCGAAAATAAGCCTAACAATTCCAGTTTGTAAATAGAAAATAAAACCACGAACCTGTGGGGGAATGTTAGGTATTTGGTCATGGGAACGGTGACAATGTTCCGGCGAGCATTGACTGCCGATTTCTGAACAGCGGCGATGACTTCTTTAGCTTTACCGACACCAACACCCACTTGGCCCTGTTTATCACCCACAACAACAATTGCCCTAAAATGCAACTGTTTCCCACCTTTAACCACTTTAGTGACCCTCCGAACTTGCACAACCCGCTCATCGAACCCGTCCCGGGGCTTGTCCTTCTTGACCTTTGAGCCGAATCCGCCCACTTTCTTGACCTTAGAATCCATTACATAAATGTCGTTTCCCAGAACACTGACTCCACTATAAGCCGGGCCATAGATCTCCTCGTAAGCGGCGGCGATGTCTTCCTCGCTTTCTAGAGGGCCCTCGTCGAAGGAGGGAGGGGGGACGAAGCCTTCCGGGACTTCGGGGGGATCGTAAAAGATGTCTTCTTGGGGATTGACGTCGTCGAAGAAGGTGGTGTCGATGTCGGAGGATTTGGCTCGAGTTACATAGAGAATGGAGGAGGAGGAGATTGGGGTTATGGTTAGGGCGGAGTGGAGGACGGTGAAAGGCTTAAATAGTGGAATGGAGAGCCGACGGGAGGGAGAAGACCGCAGGGAAAAAAAGGAAATAGGGACGAGAGTTGAAGATGCCATTGAAGAAAGGAAGGAAGGAAGGGAAGGATTGAGAAGGTTTGTGGGTTCAGAGATGGGAGGCTTATCCCCAATCGACTCTACACGGGTAAGGAGAAGAGGAATTATGAGTGAAGAAACTCGGTCCCAACGACGTCGTTTCAATGTGGTCAAGTGGATAAATGATAATTCCATTCTTCCATTAAAAGATTATATAAAAAAAGCCTTTTGTAAGATCTTCGGGGAGAATGTATTTAGATTGTGTTTGATCCAAAGAGAGAGAGAGAAAAAAAAAAAAAAAAAAAAAAAAAAAAAAAAAAAAAAAACA
>QLSR01000227.1:2221877-2237444 GCA_031780015.1 Citrullus colocynthis
GGGGGGGGGGGGGGGGGGGGGGGGGGGGGGATGAGAACTGGGATTTTGTAATTTTGTTTGTAGTTATCCATTCTTCTTCATTTTCCCATTTGCATGTTTTTTTGGGACAGTTTTATCTTGTTTTCACTGTTCTATTGGAATAGGGGAGAGATCTAAAAGAAGGATAACAAAATACAAACCTTGGGGAGGACAATCCTGCCCAAAGATCCAACATCACTGTTCTTCAGCTCCTTCTTCAGCAGCATTCTCAAAATCTAAGGGGAGAAAAAAGAACCCAAAATAATAACAATAATGAAAACAAGAAAGGAAATAATGAATGAAAATGAAAACTTGGATTAAACTGACCTTGTTATCTGGAGTGCAAAAGGTAAAAAGATTGCGATTATTGTGAGCGGGATCAGCGTTTGGGAAGTGGGTTATTGTTAAACCCTTAGAATATTCATCATTATTACAACCATTATAAGCTGCAGAAGAGGAAGAAGAAGTGGTTCGGGTTAAAGTAAGGGTTCTTTGGCGGGCGAGTCTTCGGTTGGTACGAGCGACTTTAGTACTCCAAGCATCCATAGCCCTTCTTCCTTCATCTTTAGGGAATAGAGAATTAGTTGGCTCATTGAAACCATAAGTGAGGAAGGTGGAAGAAGGTGGGAAATGGGATGGAAGTTGTTCATGTAGAGGAGGAGGATTTGAGTAAAAATAGGATTGTGGGGCGGAGGAGGAGAATCCCAAGCAAGTTTGAGAAAGAATAGGTGGGAGATAACATGAATTTTGAGGAGGAGGAGGAGGAGGAGGAGAGTGGAGAATGGCGGCGGCGGAGGGGAATGGGGGGAGGTCATGGTGGTGGTGGTGGTGGGGATTGTGGTGGTCGTCCATATGAAGGGAAATTATAAACAAAAAAAAGAGAGTTATTTGTAATTTGGGTTATAGGTAGGGAGAGTGAATGTTGCATTAAGGGTTAAAGGGAGGGGTTAAAAAGGGAGGGCGTTGGAAGGGAAATGAGCGGTCCGAGGCGGCGGAGAGAGTGACAAGTGGGAGAAACAGGGTGGATTTTGGGAACCACATTATATTGATGTGAGCCAAAGCTCAACCAAGATTTGAACAACACCCAGCTTTGTTCAAAGGAAAATTTGTAATATTTTGTGTGTAACCCCGTTGTACCTAATAAAAGAAATTATTATATTGTTAACTTTATTTGTTTTTAAAATATTGCTTTAAATTTTTTAATTTGTGTAGTAAATAGGAAGAGAGCATGTTAGTTAGTCTGGATTTAATCATTGCTCTTGTTTAAGTTGAGATATCGTACATAATCACTCTACTACTACTTATTATTTCTATTTATAAAATACATATTTGAAAGTGATATTGAAATTACTTTGAAACACGTCCTTAAAGTGTAATTTTATGAGATTGATTTAATTTTTAATTTTATATTTTTAAACATAATTTTTAATTTATCAAATTTGGTTTTGAATTATTAGAAGATGTTTAAGGGTAATTTCGAAAATGACAAAAGTAATTTAACCATTTTACATTGGGTAATACTCGGGTGCATACATTCCCTTCTCATCACTCTAAAAAAAAATAAATAAAGAAAGAAAGAAAGAAATGAGAAGAACTTGCCACACAACAAATTAATTGGATGTACAAAAATAGGTACTATTTGGGATATGCATAACTACTGTTCTTCTAGAATAATTCCAAACATACATTAATTGATTATTTCATTTATTTTATCGGCTCTACATAATTTTCAGAATTTACTTTTATGACAAATAATGAATGAAGATCATATCGAAATTTTTCATACCATCGTAATAATTAGAAAGGAGTTTAAATGTGCGTAGCTTAGCACGGAACACCATGCAACCCTTGGGTTAGCCATACATATTCATCTACCATATAAGTATACACACCTACTTTCAATCCCTCTCTGTCTTTCACTTTCATCTCTATCCAAAAATCAAACACACCATTGGATGATACTAAGAGGATCTTTTTCTTTTGCTGCATTCTTTTCCTTCCACTTTCCTTTCCAATGGAACTACTTACCATATTTAACACACACAAACATAGGGGAAAACCTATATTTTAAACATATATACAAATCTCTACTCCCAAGACTTCAATGTTGGTGTCCTTTTTTAGTTTCTTAACCTTGAGAAAGCGGTTGTTAGATTTTTAAATTTTATATTTAAATATTTTTATGCATTAATTGATTAGATAGAAATTTGAGTTTTAATCTAAATGAACTATGAACTTTCAATTTTGTAGTCTAGTAGATCTATAAATTTTGTAAAATTTAAAAGTTTAAAGGCTACTATTTATAATTTAATATAATCATCATATATGTTTACCCATTGGTAAATAAAGCACGTGAGTTTAATAAAAGGCTTAGAGGGGAATGAGCTCAATCCATAGTAACCACTTACTTATGAGATTTAATATTCTATGAGTTTCTTGACACCCAAATACTGTATGATGAGGTGGTTGTCTCATAAGATTAGTCAAAATGTGTGCGAGTTACCATAGAACTTCATGAATCTAAAAAAATATATATATTTTAAATTCTAATATTATTGTGTCAAATGGTTATGAACCGATCAAGGCACATTATTGAGTTTTTCTTTTTATTTATTCTACGAGTGATATCTATATATAATTTGGGGATAGGGAATGTGTTATCCCACCTCATAGCCTACATGCTTACATTGTCCTTTCTTTTTTTTTTTTCCCCTAAAAAAAATATGTATTTTCATATAACTATTTTTTATTCATATTTAATGAGGAAGATATCGAATATTTGAATGAAGTTGACTTACCAAATCAAGTATACGGACAAACTTAAATTTTTCCTAAAAAGAATGTTATTGAACAACTATATTTTTAACCAAAAGCTTTAAACGGATAAAGATAAAATCATTACAGAGTCGGATTATAATTTCGATGCATAATCTATACTTTTTAGGGAGAAAGAAAACAATAAATGAATTGTCGTGGCGTGCTTATAATGTCATGCTATAATTGGTGACGACATATATTTTCTAGATTCGGAAAAAGAAATGTGATTGGTGCCGAGAGTGAGGGAATGGTTAAGTAGTTATTAATCATATTTTATGCAATCTAAAAATGTATGAGAAGTAATATGTTTAAGATTAATCAGTTTAATCACTTTAACGTATTATTAATATTAAAGAAAGATAAAGGGAAAAAGAAAAAAGAAATGGGAAAACGGCCTAAGGAATCTTTAATTCCAATAGGAGGAGAGAAATTAACAAACGGGTTTGCATACTTTAACTGAAATTCTTTACTTTTGTCATTTTCCAATGGAGTATGACTTTCTTCTTATGCATTTATTGAA
The DNA here is from genome assembly GCA_031780015.1 of Citrullus colocynthis. NCBI lineage: Eukaryota > Viridiplantae > Streptophyta > Magnoliopsida > Cucurbitales > Cucurbitaceae > Citrullus > Citrullus colocynthis. The sequence continues at coordinate 2,225,233 of QLSR01000227.1, forward strand.
GCTCGAGCAAAGGAGATTTTCTATAAATTACGAAACCTAAAAAACAGCAATGAAATAATATATAATATGTAAATTTTATATAATTGAATTTCTTGAAAATTGAATAATATTCCTTGTTTAATGTTTATAGAAGACTCAATAAAAGGAAACTGCCAAAATATTTGACGCTGGTCCATTCATGCGTGTAATATACGTATTTAATAGGAAGTTACAGGTTTTATTTTATTTATTTTTTAAAAATCAAATTTTATTTATTTCATGCCTTTATAATTTTATATATTTACTAGCTAAACTAAGTTTAGCTCGGAAGTAATTGATATAGTCTTGTTTTTTGAAAGTTGAAGGTTCGATCTTCCATACTACAATTGTTATGAGAAAAAATTATATATTTTAAGTCAATTTTAACATAATTAAAACTTTATATATTTGATCAAAGGTTAATGGTTTAGTATCTACTTTTCATATTGCGGAATACATAAAAATAACTCCCAGGCCCTAAGCACAACCCAATGGCAAATTCGCATCTATGCATTGCACTACATAGTAGTAGTCATAGGCTATGTATGAGTCACGTTATTGTATTTGTGGCTTATGATGTATTATTCTAAAATATTTTAGTATGATTCTGTGTGATTTTGGAAATATCAAAATCAATTTAAATGTTGAAGATTACTTCTAATTTAAAATAGGCGATGTTTGATGGGTGATTTTTTTTAACCAAAAAAAAAAAAAGAAAAAGAAAAATATATGTAGTCATACATATAAATTTTAACTAATTGAAAGTTACATGTAACAGATTCTTATTACTTTTTCATAATATATTATTTAATTTGCATATTCATTTAAGGATTTTGATGAGTGTTTGATTTGCTTGATATAATTTGTGTTGTGTGTAATCCTACGATATTTTGGTTTTTTTATTATTTGTAATTCTACAATATTTTGGTGTTTATAGATTTAATGTTATGTGTATTTCGACTAATTTTATAGAACAACCTATCTAATCCTACAATATTTTGGTATTTATAGATTTGTTTGAGTAATAATCTTTAGATAGTATAGTATACATGCTTTACTTATATTAATAATTATGTTGTTATTATTATTTTCAAACAACTTGATATTTACTTTACGATAAATTATAATAAACATACTATACAATTTACTCATAACATTAATTTCATTTTTTGAATTTTTTTTTTACTCTTTTGAAAAAATTAATTCACATCTTTGTATATTTTTCCCTTGATTAATAAATTAAGACATCATTATTAAAAAACGTGTCTGCTCTCAACTTCGAGTGGGTAGAGTGAACTATTAGTTGTTTAGGACTCAAATTATAATAGTTGATATTTTTAACTATTATAGTGTACGATTAACTATAATATTACTAATTCAAATCCTTCTTTGTTTAAGTGTTCCAACTATTATAATCTTTGATCAACTACGATATTACTATTTCAAATCCTTCTTTATTACATTATTTACTATTTGATTTTCTATTTATGATCTATTCCCCTCTATGTAACCAAAATATTTTGCAACGAAATAAAATTATTATAACTTATCTACTATAATAACTACCGATTATGATAACCGACTCAACCTCCAAGCACCTCTTAAATTCATAACAATACTCAAGTGGAATTGGTGTGATACGAACTGGATCTTACATAAGAGGCCCATCAAACGAGATAAGCATGAATGTAAGAAAGGCCCATTGAACGGCCCAAAATGACGTGGCAAACCACTACCCCATATTTGCATAACATTTTATTTATTTTTTGTTAACTTATGTCACACAGTACATCACCGTACACTCACTCAAAATGATAAATTTATAAATTTGTATTAAGTACGTCTCTAAAATTTTTTAAACCAACTATCATTAGACATGGGATTGAAATTGACGTGCAAACAAAATATTCAAAATTTATCACACATGACCTTAAAAATTAGAAATTAAATCGAAAAACCTATACTACAGTAGCATTTGGAGACCAAAGTCCCACATTTGCTAGATAAGAGAGATGATTACTAGTATATAAGTGAGGACTATTATCTTCATCGGTATGAGACTTTTTGGGGTGAAACTGAAAGTAAAGCTATGAGAAGTGAGGTTTTTTAGTACAACAATTGGAAGTTGGGGCATCCTAGTTATATAGCTATCAGGTTAAGGTTGACTCTATCAAATAGTTGTACAAAATCTTCTTATTCACCCTTCGACATATCATTAACTTATATATTAATTTATTTTATAGGTTTACATTATTTTCATTTTATATTTTATATTTGCGAAATAATTTGAATGTTTGAAGTCCATCTATTTGTTAACATTTCCGTTTTTAAAATTTAAATATTCCCGTTTTTAAATTTAAATTTTATTTTTCTGTTTTTGAAATCTCAAGTACCAACGTAACGCAGGGCAGTTATGCTCGGCTTCCCCGAACAAATGCCGGGCTTGCGGATGGGAATAATGGACCGGCCGTTTCCCATTAAATCCGGCCCATATTTATGCAAAAATGGGCCAATAAGGCTCATTAACTTATTGATCTGGTGAAGAGTATGGGTCCCACGGTGATGAGTATTGTGAACTGAAGGGCGAGGGAGTTGTAACAGGAGAACGTCAAAATTTGGAGACTCCAATGGAGCAGTTGAAACCGCCAACGGACACGCGCGTCATCTCACCTACTGTGACTGTCTGTCACCTTCCTTCTCCCACGTGTCACTATCCTATTTCTCACACTCACAAGTCACAACCCATGCCTTGTGTTTCTCCTCGTACCTTCGTACTCCCTTGGCTTCGAATAACATCCTTTTTTTCCTTTTTCTTTCTTAGTACAAAATAATATTTCCTTTTATCTTATTATCAATTTACATTTGCCTTAAATATTTTACCTCTGTCACATGGAATATTATTCAAGCTTGTTAATTATTCATTCATATATGTGATACATCAATTAAATTGACTGAGTATCCATGACGGAACGCATCCTTTTATAAAAATGATAATGATGGAAGTTTCTTTTTTCTTTTTTGTTTAATTCATTTTGAAGGGACCATATAGAGAAGTTAATTGGTTTTTTATGTGTATATTTATGTGAAATTATAATTAGTTTTGTCCCTAAAGTTGTATTATTGTATCCTACATATATATTTTAAGCTTAAAAAAGTGTTTAAAAATGATTCTTAAATTTACTTTTATCTACTACATCTTCCAACTTTTAAAAAACATAAAATAGATTATGTTCTTGAATTATTAGATGTTTAATAGTTATTTGATATTTAAATAAATATTCATTATATAAAAAATTTGATAGTTTGGAAACTTGTTGCTAAGACACAACTAAAATTTAAATTTTAATAACGGATTAGACACTTGTTAAAATTTAAATAATAATTAATTTATGTATCGACCATTATGAATTTATGATTCAATCTTCTATTCTATATTGTACACTTAAAAGAAAAAAAAATGGTTAAATTAATTAATTATTTTTTTAATCTAACTTTAGAATTTATTGTGTAAACTTTAAACCAATAAAATTGTGGGGTTTCAAAAGCTTATATAAGGATGGACAATTTAAAAAGTGGGATTAGAGATTGACTTGGAGTTGGGACAAAATGATTATGGAAGTGGAGACTTTTAATCGGAAATTGGGGCCATTTAAAAAATTAAAAATTAATTCAATAACAAACAAAGATAATAAATAAAAATTTAATTTAAAAGTATTTGCTAAAGCGGCTCCTAAGCTAAGTGATAAAAGAAAGAAGATGAGAGTATGGTTCAACTAAAAAAAAATTTGTAATTCGAATATATAAAAAGAACAAAAAAAATTCAAAAGCCCTTCGAGAACAAGGGTCACCCTCCCAGTCCCAAGGATAATAAGATAAATGTTGAAAATCCAATTTGTCGAAATGATGTCACCGGAAAAAAAATATAATATTAATAAATAAATCACTGCAAAAAACAGGAAGAAAATTTAGCACAACTCACAAAAAAAAAAAAAACCTTGTCAGAAACAGAAACGTCTCAAAAGACAAAGAGAATTATCTAATTATCCCTAACACATCCGATCCGTCAACCACCGCCCACGCCGCCGTGCCGTTGATCGCCGCCACCAATCTCACACACACACACACACATATATATATCGTTTTATTTAGAAAAAATTAAATCTTTTGCGTTATTGTTTAAAGCTATATGATGATATTTTTTCGCTGGATTCTTTTTTTGTTCAGCTAATCAAAAGCCATAAAACTGAGTTTCTTTGTTTCTTTTCAGACCATCATTTTTTTTTCTCTCCAATAATACATACCGTACTTCTGTGGCTCTGAAACTCAATATCATTTTGCAAAATTTTAGCATCTTTTTCTTTTTTCCCTTCACAAATTAAATTCAAATTCCCATCTTCTATTAAAAGAAAAAACATGAACCCTAGCTAGTTGCTGATTCATCAAACTAAAACTCTCTCCATTTATTTCTCTAAAATCCTCCTAACAAAACCCTGATTTTATTTCCGGAATTTGGTTAAGAGATATGCAATATCAGGATCTGAGATTGAAGAGTTTACAAGTGCAAGATCAAGTTCAACCACAACCTCAAAAATGTCCTCGTTGTGATTCTCTCAATACTAAGTTTTGTTATTACAATAATTACAGTTTGTCTCAGCCTCGTTATCTTTGCAAGGCCTGTAGAAGGTACTGGACTCAAGGTGGCACTCTCCGAAACGTCCCCGTCGGCGGCGGTTGTCGGAAGGGTAAACGACTGAAGCAATCTTCACAATCATCCAATAGTATTGTAAAGTCAGTACAACCGTCATCGTCGCTGCCACCACCACCGCAGATGGTCCCGTTGAGTTTAACAACAACAACTTCAGAACACGTAATCTTTTCGGGTACTCCTGTTATCACTCCGTCAACGTTTTTCAATCCGGGTGAGTAACAGGATTAGGGCTAGAAATTTTCATAGAGAAAGGATAAAACTTTAACCTTGATTTTGATTATAATTATATTTTCCTTCCCTTTCTTTTTTCATGGATTTATCTTTGAATAAAGATCCAATTTTTATGATGGGGTTTTTGATGGAGCAGGTGGGGAATTGTTGTCATCTTCAAGCTGGATTAATTCATTTGGATCATCACAAGGGCAGTCTCAAATTCAACCACCAGAAATAATCTATGAAATGATGGATCAGTCGTCGGGAAAGGCTGCCACGAGTTCATCTTCTACAGTGGCGGGATGGACAGAAATCTACATCAACAATTCCATTTCTAACCATATGGCCGTCGCCGGAGATGCTATTGTCTGGCCAGCTGGCAATAATAACGCTGCCAACGTCACCACTGCTGCCGCCACCACCACAATTAACCAGTGGCCTGATTATATGCCAGGATTTTGTCCTCCTCCATGACATGATTTAAAGGCAGCAGATACCACAGATCACAAGTCTGAGGAATTTGATTCTTTTTTTTTTTCCAAAAAAAAAAAAAAAAAAAACCCTGAAAAGATCTTACCTTTGATATTATATATATGAATATGCTTTGAGTCATCCATTTGGTTTGAAGTGAGTTAGAATGGGGCAGATATATGTTGATGAAATTCCATCGAGGTAGCTGTGAGATGGAAATTATATGGAATTTGAAGATATAATTAATTTGATGAATGTTGTAAGGAACAAGAAGAACTAGTTACAAACAACATAGGTTTAATTTGTAATGTGTGTATTAATATAGGCAAAGAAAGAGAATATCTAAGTTGTGTTAGGTTTGTTTTTCATCAACACTTTTTGTTTTGATTAAAGAGAGTGTTATGATTATGGTATGTATGGTCTTTTAGTACTTTTGTTTGAGAAATTGGAGTTCTCTTTTTTTCTTTCTTGAATATGTCTCTACCTAATTAAATTTACTGCCCAAAGTGCTTTGAGACTGAGCTGAGAGATGATCCTTAAAAGAAGAGAATATATAATATGCTTCTTCTATTGATGATGATAATCGAGGCAGACAAATGAATGTGGCTCTCTGTAAAAGTTGGCTTCACAAGTTTTTGTGTGATTTAGTTTTTGTTTATTATTTGGTTTTTGAAGAGAAAAATTAGATTTGAATTTTTAAGTTCAAATTTGAAATAAAAAACATAAAGGTGAAAGTAGAATGTATTAACATTTGATTAATTATGATATTTGGATGATTGTTTGTATTTTGTGGTTGGGTTTTGCAGTAAAATGCGACCCAAGTCCGGCTGACCTCAAAGACCACTTATCTCCCAGACAAACGTGTTGAAGATATACATATAAAGCATAAAAGCAACTAAAATATTCTATGGGTTGTTTCTTTATAGAACTTAATTCGTAAAAAAAATAAAAAAAAATTTTTTTTTATTTTAAATATAAAATAAAAAATAAAAGATTGAATTATAAATTTATAATTCAATCTTTTATTTTTTATTTTATATTTAAAATAAAAAAAAATTTTTTTTTATTTTAAATATAAAATAAAAAATAAAAGATTGAATTATAAATTTATAATTCAATCTTTTATTTTTTATTTTATATTTAAAATAAAAAAAAATTTTTTTTTATTTTAAATATAAAATAAAAAATAAAAGATTGAATTATAAATTTATAATTCAATCTTTTATTTTTTATTTTATATTTAAAATAAAAAAAAATTTTTTTTTATTTTAAATATAAAATAAAAAATAAAAGATTGAATTATAAATTTATAATTCAATCTTTTATTTTTTATTTTATATTTAAAATAAAAAAAAATTTTTTTTTATTTTAAATATAAAATAAAAAATAAAAGATTGAATTATAAATTTATAATTCAATCTTTTATTTTTTATTTTATATTTAAAATAAAAAAAAATTTTTTTTTATTTTAAATATAAAATAAAAAATAAAAGATTGAATTATAAATTTATAATTCAATCTTTTATTTTTTATTTTATATTTAAAATAAAAAAAAATTTTTTTTTATTTTTTTTTTTTTTACAAAAAAAAAAAAAAAAACTCAATTCTCTTTAGAATTAGTCAATGATTTAACATGTATCTTCATAAAATAAAAATTCACCCACCCTACCTGACTCGACTCTCAATATAATAAGCAATGATTAGGTGCAATGCAACCTAGGCTGCACTTAATTCCATACTCTCATTTTCTTTTAAAAAAAATCATTTGTTTTAGGGAATACTATTTTCCAATATAATTTAATTGACCTAAGGGAGTTTGTTAATATATGAAAACTAGGCCCACTAAAAATGTAACTATAAGTAACACCACCTCATAAAAATCAATATTTTAAAATTATTCACTTTATTATTTTAAATCTTCAAGTGTTCAGTGCCAATAAGAATTGAATAGAAGAAAACACAATATGTATAAAAAGTGAAATTGAAAAATTTAAAGGTTATCTTAAAAGGTTATAATCAACTCCTTATAAAATATATATAAAATAAATATAGTTATATTTAACTAGATAAAGTTAACAAAATATAATAGATAAAATATTATAATAATAAATTATATTAAAATAATAGATAAAGAATTTAAAAAACTTCGAACTTAGATTGGATTGGCACTATAGAGATAATCAAGTAGACATAAAAGATGTAGGCGAAAGAAGAAATTAAGGAAGAAGTAGAAAAAAATATATCGGGTTTATTCAATCCATAAATATAAATAAGTAAAAAAACTTACATCCTTTTGTTTTGAGAGTATATCAAAAAGATATTTTTGAAATTTAGCAAAAATTCAAAATTGGATAAATTTATTTTTAAGAAAAACAAAAATAGTAAAGAAATTTTAAAATTACAAAATGATTAAGAAAACAAAAGTGTAAAATATTGATTTCTCAATTGAAAGAGATAGAGAATGTTATTTAAGTCTTTTTGTAAATTGTAGGTCACAAATTTTTTTACTTCAACCATTTTTTTAAAAAAGGGGAAAATTACAAGCACTTCATTGATGAGACTAGAGGAAAACTTGGAAGTTAAGAAAAATAGAAGCATCATAACTCTAAAACAAAAAACAGCTTAGATTAACTATATCCTTAAATATTTTATTGTGCTCAATCTATACAGACCACAAAATTGCTCTAATAAGGTTGCTTTTAAGTACATGATTGGCCTTTTAAGTTCAACCATTACAGAAGTTGAAAATGGAAGAAATTATGTTTAGAAATAGTAATGAGCGTAGTGTCTTATGAAGTGAATTATGCTCGAATATAATTATCATCCATTAAAATGAGTATTCGTAGGATGAAAATGGGAGGGCAATAGCAATTGAAGTAGTTAAATGAAAGGCATGCACGAGTGGAGTAGAGGACCCATATGATATCACATTGCCCTAAGGCTCGGCGGATACCCTGCCACTGCCACCCATCATTTGGTCACCCTGCCCCTTTACCCACATCATATAATAATTAACCCTTTTCCATTTTCTATTGTTGACTCAAACTATTATTAATAAATATTATTTATATAATTTTATGGTACTCTCTCTCTCTCTCTCTCTCTCTCTCTTTTTTCTCACTGTTTGTTGCCCTGGTCTCTACTCCCCACACATTCGCTATGATTGCATGGAATTGTTTATCGCCATGAATGCTCCCTTCCCCAGCTTTTAAACCATTGTTGCACTAAATGGCCACCTCCACACCTTCTTCTCTGCCATCCATCATCACCACCCACTTCCTTTTTCAAACACTTTTTCTTTTTCAAAATCACCTTACTCCCCAATTGCATATACGATCATTTATCCTATACCATTCATTATTTCTCCCACCTATAACTATAACTCAATTGATTAAGATTTAAATTGAAATTTATAACATTGCTGACTATTGTAATATGAATTAAATTATTAGGGTTGGATAGCTAACATGATAGAAACTAACTTAATTGACATAGAATTTGTACTACCAATCTCAGAATTAAAAGTTCGATCACCCCACTTTTATAAAAAAAAAAAAAAAAGAAATAGTTTAATAAATTTCAAATAAGTGGACACGTATAAAGATTGTGAAGTCTTCCTTAATTTTTCCAATTTGTTATCTTTAAAATGCTCCATTAACATGATGTTTTTTTGAGCTCATTAATTTTTAGATTGGATCTTGAACTTTTTTCTTACCCAATATTCATTTGAGTCTTCTAGACTCAGATATTATATTAAATAACATGATGTTCTATCTTAAACTCAATCTCAATTAATAATGAGAAGAGTAATCTATCTAACAATACATAACAAGTCACTTCTTCAAGTGACAAACAGAGAAGAAAGTAAATAGAAAAAAAAATTGTAAATTTCAAAAATTCAAAAATTCAAAAATTAGTTCAACAGTTAGGCAACCGCCACTCAAAAAAACCTCGTTTTAAATTATTATTTTAAATATTGCATAGTGGACTTTTCAAATCAAACTAAAAATTTGGATCGAGTTTCAAAAATGGAATATTATATCCTGATTTTGTGTTGTACAATTTTTCATGGGAAAGAAAGAACATGTTGAATAGGTTGAGGTTGCTTCGAAGGCAACCAAATATAAACGACCTTATTAGATAATTTAATGTATTGGTCCTAATCATAAATAATATATATGTATAGTGTATAGGAAGGGACAAAAAGAATGAGTCAGCATATAATAATTTTTTTTATAAAAAAAAAAAAAGAGAAAAAAAGAAACCACAACCACTGCTTCAATGTCTTTTTTTTCCTCTCAGCATTGGAGTACTTGTCGTGTTGTGTTTCTTAGTGTTAATAGAATGTTTTTGTCATAATGTATATTGGTGTCATTTAAGAACATTCCGACTAAGATTACATTAACATCACCAGCTTTCTCATACGTACTGCTTTCATACTCCTATTTTAATAATTCCTATCAAACTTTATGTTATTTTATTTTTGCATCTTGGTCTAATTTGGCGTAATTGGAAGGGTCTTCCTTTTATTCTTATTTATATATTTTTCTTTGAATTTGATTAGTATATTGAAATTGAATGTGATTTGTAATATCCTCTGAGGTAATTTCATGAGGGCCATTAAGAGTTAACCACGTTTTTAGAAAGTAACATTATGGGGGCTATTTTGCGGTCTATTTGGCTTGAACTCAACCATAGAATCTTCAAAGATTCAACTAATGAATCAAGTTAATTTTTGGGACGACATGCATCATCATGTTAGCTGCTAATTATTGGTTATATCAAATTTAAGTTATTTAACAATTATGACGCTTCAATCATAACGAAGACTTTCCTCGAGTCTCTTCTTTGTATTTTTGTTTTCATCAATGAAGCTCTTTGTAGTCAAACATATTTCGTTAATTAGCATTTTTATTTAAACACGATTGTATAATATAATTGCATCTACAAAATTTTATAGAGGAAAATTGAGATTTTATCGTTTTCGATTCACTCAAACCTTTTCTATTTTTTTTTTTTTTTTTTTAAAAAAACAAACTTAAAAAGACATTACATCACTCTTATCCCGATCAACAAGAGAAACAAGACACTCAAAAAAAGTTCCTCGTTCAAAAATGGAAACTCAAACTACCCATTTTTAGTATTTCAAAATGTTGAGTTACAATTAATTAGTTGAAATTAAGTGAATTATTAAAAAAATGAAGGAGATTAATGAGAAATTGATTTTAATGAATTAGGAAGTTATCTAGTAATCAAGATATTTGAAACATTTAGGCTCTATTTGATAATAATTTAATTTTTCATTTCTAGTTTTTTGAAAAACAAGTCTACAAGTACCACTTTCACTTCTAAATTTCTTGCTTTGTTAACTTCTTTTTAAAAATAGTTTTAAAAACCAAGTAAAGTTTTGAAAACTAAAAAATTAGCTTTTAAAACTTTGTGGTCGTCTTTAGAACTTGGCTAATAGTTAAACACTTAAGAAAATGAAAACCATGATAAAAAATTAAGAAAAATAGACTTAATTTTTAAAAATAAAAAATATAAAAAAATAAATAGTTACCAAATATGACCTTAAATATATTTTTACACAATGAAATAGAACGAAAGAAAACCAGAAGCAACTACAGTGGGTTGATTGGATTTAGCTTGGTGGTGTATGGTAGTCTACTTTTGGGCCAACTAATAAAGACAATATGGCATGATACTGATTTGAGTCTAATCACATCTTGGCCCATTTACATCTAGGTTAACAATAATTTTTCGTCTCCAAACTTTTATGGCAGTTACAATTTAACTTCTAAATTTTAATTTGTGTATTTTTGATTTTATAATTTTTTTAAAGATAATAACTAAATGGTTACAAATTTTAAAATACAATAATTAAATAATTGCAAAATTGTAAGTAAAAAAATATCTGTCATGAATCAAAATTTATGAGTTAAATTGTTAGTTTAACTCAATTGCTATATTAGACGATTATAAAAACTCTCATTTTAAAACTTTATATTTTTGTAGAAATTAGATAACTTTGAGTAAGGTTTTATTAGTATCTTATCCATTCAACTATAGGTTGGGTTGACGGAATCGGGTTTTAACTTTCGTTGTTTGTTTCATGTTATGTCCCTATTATACAATGCCTGTGAGAGATAGTGAAGAAAGCTCAGTTTGCATAGAAACGAAGAAAAATGACAAGAAAAAAGGCAAAAGAAAATGGCTTTCAAATTTAAAGATAAAGGAACTCAATCTATAGTCTCCATTTTCTTTTATGATGCAGCTATAATTGCTTTGGGACCCAAACTTGAGTTGAAGTCCTTGTAGTTAAAGAGACAGCTTCATAATTAAGTGAAAGGTTAGAAGTGGGTTGCTCAGTTACAATTTTAAAATGATCCCACATTCCAAAAACAACTGAATTATATTAATTAATTCTCAAACCTGAGCTTTAATTTGAAGTAAAGATGGGTCAACAAAATTTTGAACACAATGGGAGGGGAAAAGGAATTCAAATGAAAAAACACATCAAAGTTTTAAGAAATTAACTTTTAGTGTACCAAACCAACAAATTTCTCATAATCAAAATGAAAACGAAAACGACCAACATATAAACTATACATGTTTTCCCTAACATTTAACAAAAGGAGAGAAAAAGGAATATAACATATAGATCATATAATTAACATTAAATTTAACCATATCTAAATCTCATAATCACCATTACAAAATAACAAATCTCCCTCTTATCATCTCTCCCTATACCCTTAACTATATATACCAAAAAAAAAAAAAAAAAAAAAAAAAAAAAAAA